>JAAAKL020003492.1:0-23025 GCA_010016065.2 Carybdea cf. marsupialis auct. non (Linnaeus, 1758)
AAGCGATTGTCATTTAGAGTTTAGAGAAAGTTGTTATAGTTCTGTTAATTCCATTTCGACATTTTATACGTTTCACACTCGCGTTGCGTCAGACATTTTCCAAGCATGGTTAAACATAGAAGCGATAGAAACTTGCTAATCTTCGTTTTTTGTCGTAACAGATATAAAAGTGAAGTTTCTGACAAACACTTTGATTAACGGTTAATTATCTAAGGAGCTTCGTACAGTTGCAATGTTGCCATGTTTAGAGAAATTTCTCAATAGTTATGTGGACTGACAACATGGTATACCGAAAGTGTTTGCAAGCACTAGAACGTATACCCATGATTTGGTGGCTCTTTCCGTAAAGTGTACCCTATTGATGCTGAGTATGTGCGTAAGACGGCAGGCAAATGTAGCAGTTTTGCCCAGCACGTGGATTTATTTTCCCCTCTTGAACACATTGTTCTGATGCTTATTGATGGGGTTCCAGGGCAACCTTCAGTAAAACCAGAGAACACATGAGTTATGTGCATGGGAGGTATCAGTTAACAATGCTAAATTTTGTTTCATTGTAAATGATTTATTGTAGCTGTTGGTGAATAATAAAATAGTAAGTTTGGATTTACCGGTGGTGGATGTATACAAGAAGATTTGGTGTCACAAAGGGGAGGTAGGATATTTGTTATTTACTATGTTTATTAGGCTCTAAATAAGAAATAAAAATTGCGACATGTTTCTTTTTTGGCTATCCAATAATGTAGGTATGACTGTACATATTAAATGAAAAAATAACTAAATTTAGATACTTGTAGTTTGAGTTTTAAAGAACATGGATAACAGTGCATAGTTTAACCTAGAAGTAAAAATTTTTATGTTACATAGCCCCATGTAAAACCTGGTTTTTTTAGCAGTTCTATGTGACGCTACAGTAGAATGAAAAACAAAAGATCGACATTCTCTCGGAATCACCGTATTCTTTCTGATGATGTAGGCAGTTTTTCCAAATCACAAAAGGGATCATTTGAAAGACATTGGGATGCAAGCTTGAATCATGCCCAATAAAACAGCGGTACATAATTTTAAAATGAACGGAATTTACAGCTTCCCATTAAGACCTTTAGCAATTTTAACTTTCCTTACCTGGATGTGGAGTAAATCTTTGATGGAATATTTTGTTCACTGGTGTTCGATAAAGCAATTGATTTTTATCGAGTTATCATTTAGTTTCCTCACAGAGAAAATTTTTGACGTCATGAATAAACTATTCGATGGGTTTTTACTTTGCGACATAATCTCAGCTTGAGTGACACGTCAAGGAAATTTGCGAATTACTGTGTCAGCATTTTCGGTAAGGTCATAAATGTAGACTGCATACTGAGGTTTTTTGACGAGGGTTCGATTGGGAAAGATGCTGTTGTATGACATCTGTAGGCATATAATACAAGTCACTGTGTCCCCCATTTACTTGTACCCATATCTCTTAAAATCGTCTTCTCAGGCCACTGTTATTGAATTTGACGCCTTAGCTTTCTTTGGAAATATGACTTCATGCAACCTTTCCGCTCTTTTTTAATCTTTTCCCTCATTAGTTCTAAAAGCTATAATAATCTACAATTTTTTATCCTCCCTTACAAGTTGCAGTATCAACGTGTTTGCTACCATACGTAAATTTTCATCTTCTTCACAATGCCCAAAATCGATTAGGACTAATCTGTCAGGTACCCTTCTTCTCCTTACTGCATATACTTCGTAAATGCGTCGAGAAGTGCTATGTCAATAACGATTTTTTCTGTTGCAGAGACCGGATCCAATGAAGATAGTTTACCGGATGAGAGGTAGGCCCATGAAGGTTTCGGTCTAGTTTTCCCAAGGTTTTGTTTGGGTTATACGACACTCGGTACAGTCTCCTGAACTATTAGTACCCCTGCTGATGTAAACAATTTTTCAGCGACCCATCAGTACAATTGCAGTCATTTTTATTTGCCCTCGTGCGTTATAGATCGATCAAAAGTGGGCTTCGTTTTTTCATGTGCAATAATTTGATGCATCCCGCCAGAGATAGCGGTATTGTAGCAATCGAGATGGATGAGTTGTTGTTGTCAAACATCATAGGTAACTATTTTATCGTTTGCACAAGATAATTTACTTATCTGTGAATATCAATAAGGCTCCTGTTCTTTGCATGAAGTTAACTGATGAGAGCCCATAAAAGTTCTGTTTTGTAATATAAGCAGATGCCATATTTTAAATTATGTAGAAGTTTCTTTATGTGAAATATTAGGGAACTATTTTTTGCAACAGTGGTTGACAAACTGTGTCTGTCTGCCCTTGAAATGTCTCTGAACTGAACACTTCATGAAATCAGTAAATTTTGAATTCAATGATTGTTCCTTTGAGGTAATGAAAAATCACTGAAATACGAAAAAGAAAAATTGTGCTATCAACAACCCAGTTTGCAATCTCTGTCAGCGATCTGCTTACACAGGATTAAATAGAAAAAGAACAATTTATTGACATGGCGAATAACGGATGTGTAAAACATCACTTTCGTGATATGAGATCCAGTGGCTTATGTTTAATACGGCAGTCATGCCCCGATGTTGAAAAAATGACTCAAAAAGATGATTCCGTTAGCATTCACGTAAAAATGTGATTCTGAGTATTAAATTATTTTTCAAAGTGCAGCAAACATCCGAAATCAGACTTGCTGTAGCTCATAAAAGGGTGCTTTGCACAAAAAGAAGCGAGGCGCAAGATTTAAGAATGCGAGACACGTGCGTTCACTGCACAGAACTGTATTGCAGATATGATTATTTTTGGCTCCTGAGATGATTACGAGTGATTGGCCGTTGTTAGGCCGTTTTTAGGCCTTTGTTTGATGGCGAAGGAGAAGGCGAAGCATGGAATAGAAACGTAAGAGGGCTGCCATATTACAATTCTTAAGAAGATAAAGGAGATGATAGTCATTGAATATACTCCTTTGTTTGAACTATCTATGTTCTTTGGAGTTCATATATACTAGTGTTGTCATGCGCAGTATTGGTTTCATGCGATGATTAATGTTTTCGAGTAGTAGATGGAAAGAGAACAAGTCATAGACATAGTCATCAGATACTGGCACATCTGTCACACCCTAACACATACATTATCAGCTTGTTTCGTTTTCTTTGTTAGTTTTTGGGTTCATGTTTTATCGGTCATGGAAACTACCCTTGAATGAATACCTTTTCTGGTCTTTGTCTCTTTGCATGGGTGTAGAGTTATAATAGTCATAGCTGTAATTGAGCATGTAAATTTGGTGTTATTTATTCTGACCATTTCAAGGCTTGATACCATGATCATCTTTCATATATTTGTAACTAGGCCTTCTAGGAGATGCTACTGAAGACATCATCGAGAATTTAGATAATGACAGAGGTAAGCGTTTTACACTTTTCGCGACGTAAATGATTGCCACAAGTATCAACCATTTGGTTTAATCGGCTGGTTATTATTATGGACAAATATGGTAATAGATTTATGATGACGTCTTGGGGAACTTGGTCAACGTTCCTTAAATTGCGTTTGGTACACACGATTAAGAAATGCTTGTTCATCAACATTTTCCTCAGCTGAGTTCTCTAAACACCAATCGCAATCGATAGCGTTTCACAACGATCTCTAAGAATTTTTTGAAAACCAAAACACAAATTTTTACGTGAACCCAAGTCAAGTACCACATATTTCAGATTCCTTTCGCCTTCTTGATCCTGATAAGGCATTTTTTAAAATGATTCCGTGCACTATTTGGATTATTCCTTGGCAGGTATATCCTTCTTTGAAAGTGCACTTCAGAGTTGATGCGAGGTATCTATCAGGAAGTTTACGTTCAAAGGATTATAAACAAGAAATTTTATATCTGCCTACAATTGCCTTTGCTGTAGCTGTTAAAAACTGTATTCGGCGATGCCTTTTTAATATTGATTCTAATCTGTTTATTCAGCTTACTGAACCCTATACGCAAGACATATTTTACGATTTATTTTCAGAGTCGGAGAAGATGGCGATCTTTTTGTGCTAGAAATATTGGCAATGGTTATTGGGAAGGAAGTGTCCTAAGTTACTTTCCCCGTTATCTGAATATATGTGATTGCTTAGATTTATAATATCTTCACAGAGTGTAAATTGTGGATGAGACTTCATACGTCTATCCTTACCTTCGAAAGTGGCCTCTCGTCCCCTCGGGGGTTCAAGTGCAACGATTCGCTGACCACGTTTTTCAAAAGTGTTGAAACAACCATTTTTCTTAAACAGAAAAGGATGTTGATGAAGAGTACGATTATCGAAGAGCAGGTGTTATGAGGGCCAATGGTGGCATCGATCTAATATTGATGAGGTATGTGTGGACAATTGCTTATCTTACTTTACTAGATATTTGGATGCCGAGCTGTTGGTTTCCTTACTAGACGGTTTTCCCCTAGTAAATGTGAATACTAAGTTGTTGATTTCCTTACGAGATGTTTTTCCCCTAGTATATTTGGTTGCAAGTTGTTGGTTTCTTAACGAGATGTTTTCCCGCTAGTATATTTGGATGCGAGGTGTTGGTTTCATTACAATATATTTGTCTACTGATATATGTCAGTTGCGTCCGCTGAAGCAATGGAGACCAAGGGCTTCGCTGAAACCATGTGGATTTTTAAGTATAAGATGGAAAATTCTTAGTAACGGAAAGAAAATTCTAGTTCTGTTAAGAAAAGTTCGTTTGGAGAGTCTATTTTGACGTAAGGTTATTTGGGGGTTAGGGGGGAGGTCTTAGTAGGACACTGTGTTGTTCCTGACACTCTCCATTCTGTTAAATTAATTGTTTCCGTTTTTGTTTTAGGCTTTCTAATGTCTCCAATTTGTCACGAGAACAGAAACTTCTGGCCATCATTTTGAAACTTCTTGAGTACTGTGTTAAAGTGAAGGTAGGGTATAACTTGTAACTACAACCGTTTTGATGAGGACACAATTTTCCGATTTGCTAAACAAATTCCATGTACCCTTCGAGGGCGTTCTGGGATATAAGAGGCTTTGAGTGATTTTTTGCACCTAAAGGGGCAATCTAGGCATAAAGCTGAACGTTCGAAGTATGTACTAGAACTTTGTAAAGTATTCTCCTCGTCAGGGGCTGAGGGATGGTGGGCTGATAGAAGCAGGTTATTGACTCAAATAATATTGGTCATAGTATGAATTGAAACGGGTTTGGAATTACCGGGTATGTACAACAGTTTGAGTGGCAATAACCGTTGTCCAAGGGGCTTGATGCCATGCAAGATATTAAACCAACAGCATGTACACAGAAATGAAAGAAGTCCTATTGGAACACATCAAGCTAGAAAATATTGCTCCTATGTTTCGGATCTTGGACAACCGTAGCAATCCTATAATCCTTTTGTTGATTGTTCTAATGTTTAAATCTATGAGCCTGTCCATGATGCTGTCATTTTGTTTCCTCAGCATTTCAGTGATAGGAATGTTCCCCAGACTTTGCTGTCGAGGGGACTCGGGGCTTGTGGGTTACATTCCTTATAGCCGGCCAAATTGATTTAGTCGATGAGAACAAACTTCGATTTTACTTTAAAAGGAAATGTCGAAATACCAGATTCTAACCGATAAGACGCTCGAGTAATACACTTTGCAACATAAACAAAGATACTAAGGAAATTATGAAGACAGTGCAGTTTCCCGCCAAAAAGTATGAATGAATAGAAGGCCAAGAAGAATTTCAAATGCAACGAGGAAGAAAACCTGTACTGATGTTGGACGGCACTTGTTTGTAATTAGTAAGATTTCCAACACCTGCTGCTACGAATCCCCATAGACACTAAAGTTGTAAATAGTTACAATAGATTAAGAAGGAGCATATACTGAGCGTTAATTCTGGCCCTAAACCTTGAATCACTAAGCTTCTGTGCTTGCAAACAAGTCTTATTGTGTTTTATTTATTGCTTTATGATATTTATCTTATGCACAGACCAACCGACACTATCTGAGTGAACCATCAGCTCGTGCTTTGGAAATCATGTTGGGCACAGTAAACATGGTAAGAGTAACTTTCTTTGTAGGCGAGTTATAAGAAATATGACATGAGTACATCACATGTATTGTGAATCGAATCTTTTACACACTTTCATACCGAGCACAGCTTCAAATAGATTTACCTTCACTCCCATATCATATTTTGTTAACTTATAAAAAGATGTATAGAAATGGTTTTTAAGTTGTTATTTTCAATATACTAGATGCAGAATCAAAATTAACGTAGCCTTGGGTCTATCCGTCGGCCGTCTATCCGTCAAGATGGGGTCTGTCACTTTTTCACCGGTAATGTCCACTCTCCTTGACATGGCGTTGGGCCCATAAAATCATGGGTGATCATGAAGATTGGTAGAATGACATTGAAAGCCATTCTTGCAGAGGAACCATCGTGTTTATGCGAGCCCGTAAACGAGCGATCGAGAAAGCGTTTAACAAGACAAACGATCCAAAGTGACCCTGTTCGTTTCGAAAGCGAGTTATTGTACTTTTGATCATCGATATTTCTTATAGTTAAACATTTTTTAAGCAGCTGCCAATTGAAATTGGACTGCACGGGAGATATTGATAAGTTCAAACCAAAGTAAAAACATTTCATTTTTAACATGCATTACTTTTCATCCGCATAAGCGTCCACCTTTTTAAGACAGGCCATTATACACCTTCGCTTTTGTACCAATTTTCAAATTCCTCTTACACAAGACGGGTTTGTTTAACAGTTGTTGCATTTCTGAACTCAAGAAGGAATATGACTTGTTTAAAGTGCATAAATTGTAAGTTTTATATGTTGTAGGATCAACAAGTCTCATTTGTTATCGTTTTTAGTATTCTAATGCAGGTCAAGAGGGCGTTATGAATCAACCTGTAGATAGACGCCCACAGTAAATATGCGAAACGTATCCGAGCTCGAAGGGCAAACATTAAGAATTGTCAAAATGGCAATAATTCGGTGATGTAATCTGATGTTGAAAGGGGGTCGCATCAGATAACGAGCTTAATTTTGTATCCTGGTTGGTATTTAATTACTTACCAGAAACTGGGGTAAATATCAGTGCATTCCCATTTGCGCATGGGTAAAAGCTTGATAAAACCATAAATATACCAAACAGAGTTTAGTATGCTATCACGGTGTGGCTTACCATCTTGAGGATCCTATGCAGAATATCATAGATCTTGAGGTTTTTTATCAAATAGATTACAACCCACTATGGACCTCTTGTAGTCATTTTGCACCCGTAATAAGTGACTATTCGGTCTGACAACAAGTTATCTAATGTTGTCTTATTGCAGTTGCTTATGTTATTCCCATGGATATTCCTCTTCCTCAACTATACACTTTTATTGATACTTTGACCAGGCCATGCCCTTCGTTGATTCTAGTGCTGTGGAACCTGCTCAATCTTCTGTACACATTTCTTCGAAAAGGGTAACATCATATCAACCAAGGGTTGAACACCATAAATAGCTGGCGCAGTGTTTGGCGCCTTGAATATATTTATACTCTTTTCAATTGTAGCAGTTATGTGTTTATCAGATTTGTTGGAAAACTTTACACTTCTGTGATGGTTTATGTGCAATCGTGGATTTTGTTGTAGGCACTGAGACAAGAACGAGACCAAGGATCCAATATCGGCGGCGCTGCCACGGCTGAACGTCTTCTTAAACTCATGGAAAAGATATTGTACGAAGCCAGCACACTGGAAGATCAAGCATCGCATGTATTTGCACCGGTATGTCGTTGTCGTGTTCCTGTTGTATCCAGCTTTAAATCTCACGTGCGTTTCAGGGTGTAACCTTATTTCAGTTTTTTGTCGAAGATGGTGGAACTTTTATTAGAATAAGAAAGATACGCTATTGGTACAGAGGAAGTGTTGTAAGATTAAACCGTTGTTTTCAAGAGGCAGAAAAAGGCGTCACGCGGCGATGTTTGTCGTTCAACGCCAGATAGGCGGATGACTTCTTGCAAGAAAGCAGTGCAAGAGTGAAGATGAATATGGAGAGTGTGATCTATCCCGACGTGTTTTTCAAGATTTAACCACAATCTGTACATGGCATGGAATGTATAAATTTGGCTCAAAGATGCTTTTTGTGAAGCCCTGTTATGAAGAAACAAATCAACAACTGATTTTACATTACTTTGAAGAGAAATGAGCTTTCGAAAGACACATAAAATATATTAAAGCAGTAGATGGAAGGAAGCATTGCTCTAATGCTTTCAAATGCTGTAATTTTTGGTACAGTGACTTAGATAAGATTTCGCTTCGGACAAGAGACATCAGGAGAGTGATCCAGCTCCACGTTTGTAATTGATGATCCTATATCAAATAACACTTTTGTTTGATACGTTTGATTACCAGTTCTTTCTCACAAAATTTAATATGCTCAGCTCGGGTTTTGGGCACTCACAAAACTCCATAAAAATATTTATGAAACTAAACTGCGCTTCATAAACTACCTACGCCTTCATCCCCACAGTACTTTGCAGACGTAAAAATTGCCTAAGCGCTATGAATTAAAGATACAAAGCCCTTCCAGGGATCGTAAGGACAAACTCTTTATTAGAGGCCGATGTCCACACTACGATCTCGCCAATTCAGTCATGTGACTAACCCAAGATTTGTTGTAATTCTAATTAGGCTCAACGACATGATTGACCATATGGAAGCACAGAACACGTGTTTTGAATTTGATTATATTCATGAACAGCTTTATTGTACAAGTTGAATCGGAGACCCTTCTTCAATAGGTTCAATAAGCAATAAGGTCTTAGGGGCATTATTAGCCTGGTAGCATATTATAGCCTTGCAAGGGAAAAGAAACGCATAGTCATAGGGCAGCTGGTTTGTTTGTCGTCAGCAATGTCAACAGTATGCTAAAGTTGTAAATCAAACGGACAGAATTACCCTTGAAATAGCTACACCGTGTCCCTACAAGATGCTTGTATCAGCAATTTAGTATCTGCTTTGATAAAAGCCATGCTCTGCATCGCGACGCCTAAGCACCCATTTTAAAACTTTCGATGCACTGCAACTACATCAAAAATCGAGAGTGATTCTATTGCAATTCCGCAAATATTTCTAAACTCGGTCCTATTCTTACTTAGATCAACGACCAAGAAATCAGGCACCTGAAGGAGAAACTTTATGTTATACCAACTATGAATGGACCCGACATTTTGTAGCATGTGATGCAGCCTATGATGCCAGTTTATGCATGTATTTTAGATTGCATTATTGTACTTTTTTCTTGAAGCCCATTTCTTGATTTTATCTCCCGATTATTTATATCAATGTTACTATATCAATATTACCTATTTTTATATATCAGAATATTTCACTGCCTTTATTTTGTTGCCAATGTTTTACATGTTTCGCGGTTTTTGTACGCAAAATTCATGCATGATCCATGATCCATGCAAGTCCAACACTGGTAGCGTTCTCCAAGTGATCTACCTTCTACTGTCATACATATTTTATTTTCCTGATTGCACGTAATTCCCGTAGCACGATGTCATTAATGTTTTACGTTATCTTAATTCATAAATTAATTCGTGCATCAATGCGAGAGACGTTCATGTGTGGCATACTGAGCTATTTTACGTATGCTAAGCTGGATATTAGAGATTTTATTCCTGACGGTTGCTTATATCGGTAGTCAACAAGTTGATATCAAATTTATTCAGCTCTTGCCTTTGTACTATTACTTTACGTTTTCTATCGAGCATAGAGACATTTTTTCGAAAATTTGAGTGAAGGATTTGAAGTCTTGTAACAACAGAGGGCGATGGGCCATTTTAATGTACAGTGCGTCCATATTGTTCTTCTACTTGAGTTTCGCAGTGTATGATTTCAAGCTCAGACAGTCGAAGATGGAACAACTTCACAGAGCATTCCTCCCATTTTATTTGGTAACATAGACTTTTTTCTCACTTTTATACTGTCTTATCATACTTGTTCAATTTTCTCCTTTTACATTTTATAGTTGCCCGTACTACCAGATGACGAGTCTCAGCTCGATGTTTTACTTGGGCATATAACTAGTCCATATGTGGTAAGATAAGAATTCATGTTCTTGCCCTGTGTTTTAGTTAGTGTTGAGTTGCATTTTGCAAGGAAAAGAGGATTACTAGATTTTGGTTGTTAAAATGGAAAGATTTGATGAAAAATCTGAAAATAATCAGATACATGAGCAACATGCTTTGATAGTTTTGGTCACGGTTTTTAATGCCTATGGAGACATCCTTCGTCTCAGTAACAATTTCGTTGGACAATAAAGGATCACAAAGTGGAAGACCAGACTTCATCTATTCGGGCAATTTAAAGAAATTTAAGCATAATCGGAGTAATATCATCGTTCTGGTATTGAAATATAACACTAAAAAATGCACGATAAGTGCACGATATTGTGACATTGCCATCATCAACCAAGAATCGCAATCATGATTAATCATAATTTGAAATAAGTAACTCAACGAGTACTTACTGATTGCACTTGGGAGGGTGACACTCCACACGTGCACCATGATTTCCAAATACCCGTTTGCTACAATGTAGGGGATCATTGCACAGACAATGTTATTCAGCTAAAGCTCAGAAGCCTCTATTGATAAGAGGAAGGAAAAACTTGATGTAAAATGCTTCTCAAAAAGGTAACTCAAATCAAACAGCCGCGTTTCAGATATTTTATTTATTGTCGGTTAAGATTTTCACATTGCGCACTTTGACATAATATGTATCGATTTCATCTCTATTACACTTTTTTATTACTCGTTTCCAGTGCCCTGCATCTTGTAATGATTACGTTATGGTTAGTGTTCGCAATGTGACGTATTGATTTCTCAATTAAAATCTTGTTTTGTCGTGTTCTGATCCTTATATAACGGTTCATAAGAGTGTGAAACAGATTTTGTACAGAAATTGAGCTCGGGGCACTGTTGTCTTACTTTGGCAACAAATTTTTTTAAAATAGATTAATTATTCGTGTTTTTATAACAGTTTTGTTATACCAGCCGTGAGTTTTAAATGTACTACTAAAAGTTCAGCCCGAAAGTGGCTAAAAATACGTTTCGAATTAACAATTCGAATGGAGTCTATGGAGCCACCTAATATTTGTAATAGTAATATAATATTAATACAGTAAGTTTTGTTGTTTTCCAATACTTGTATCACGGGTCCTATTTTACAGACCGAAGACAATACAGCACTTTATTTAGTAAATTGCTGACGTAACTCAGAAAATTCGTACCAAACTAGACATATTCTTGGCTTGTTATTTATATTCTGTCGGGATGTGTTTCAACCTGGATGAATATCAACATGCGCAAACATGGAATTTAGCACTTGGAGCGGATCGCGTATTTCAATTTAGGTAATACTCATAAAACTGCATATTCAAGGGCAGACTATTTTTGAGATATATGCAGCAATTTTAGGAATCTTGCTTTTGCGACCGCCTCGCTTTGAGATTTGTGGTCGGTATTGTTTCGATCTCCAATAAGCTTCCAGTTGATTAATGTTTTGGCGGTCTTGTGCATCCCCACTGGGATTTCATTTGCGGTATATTTTGATTTGGTCGAGTGGGGGTGAATTGTTTGACTTTGTTGGCGACTCCATGAGTTATTTCTCACGCGGAATCCGCCAATACACTGAGAGCGCTTATCGCTGACTACAATTGCCGAAAGAAACTGGATAAATTGATGTTAAAGAATATTCTGGAGGCAATAAGATTTCTAAACTTATGAGAGATCGTGGAACATGTCTGTGAAAATATGTCCTACGTTCAAAGGGCGCCGAGTGACGTTGGCCTTAGTTTTCACTCCACTCTCTTTTTCCGGATCCGAAAATGAAAAACTTTGGAATTTAAAGACAACAAGTAAAAGATCCAACCGTATGTTTAAAGATGACCATTGGATAGGAAATAGTGGGTTGACGTGGTTGACATATTATTCTACTTTGGTTTAAATTCAAACGAAGTATTGAGCTTTAATGACTTACATCATTGTTTCGCATCCACTCTGTCATAATTCCTGTACAAAAAGTGACAGAATGTCTAATCTCTCCCCTCCCAACAAGTCAGTTGTCTCGAGTTTCAGCTGCTACTTTTAGTAAAAGTAAGCAATAGATATCACCATATGTTTTGAAAAGAGAGGATTTGAAGTGATAAGCTTTCAAAAGATATTGAAGAAATAGAAACTATCTCACTAACGAGATTCGACCTCTTAATTCAGGCATTCGTGGTGTGTGCTGCACCAACTGATAAACCCTTCAAAATAGCATACTCTGTTTCTCCAATCGCCACATCAGCTTGCAGTCGTCCCCTGAAGAACATCGACATGTAGTTGCAAACTGGATCGATTGTGGCCGAGTAGGTTATAATTTCCAATCCTCCTGTCTCAAACACTCCTTGCATTTTTTTAATGGGCTTTATACCACCGATCTCTAAACAACACTGGATCGAGCATCTTCCGTCTGAAAGCGAAGCCAGTCGCTGAACGCCACTTTGTGCCTCCATCGAACAAGCTTATAAAAAATATGACGCAATACTGCGAAGCTTCCCGCCCCATTTCTAGTATTCGCAATCACGCTTCTTCACTGGTGGAAATAATGAGAAGCTCGATCCAGTCTTTGTAGACACCTATGCAGGCCTCCCATAGTCATGTCACATAGTGCAGAGAGGCTGGTCTCCGAAGCTGTGTAGAGCTGGATGTTGATGGCCACCGTTGGAGGATTAGAAGCAGATCTGGCGATTAGAAAAATATTTGCAATATATCTTTTGCAGTGTTTCTCTAGCTCAGTTGGTAGGATAATTAAGTTTAATTTTTTCAACTTCACTGCAGATTTCCCCCACTATATCAAACAGTAATCGCACTTTTTTACACCCGGCTACATAGGGAAAGGAAATAGTGATAAAAATAATGATAAAAATGTAGTTTTTGCTTTCTACCCAATCCATGGCAATTGCAATTAGTTTTCACCACACGATCAATGTGAGGATGGAAGTATATATACAGCGGCACGTAACGCATTATGCACTAGTTAAGTTTTAAAGTGTATATGATCAGACATACATTAGTCCTCACTTCATACATCGCTTTTGACTTCCTTGATTTTGAATATAGCAATAATTTTACCATGGAGTTATAGTCATAAGACTGATAAATTATATGAAGTACAAGATGCATGATTTTCAATGTGCAGAACCTGAATGTGATAACTGCATATGATCTCATGTGAGCAATTGAAGCGCTAAACAGCTTTACTCCTTCCAACGTTGTAAAGTGCGTATTTAGTGTTTGTGTGTGCAAACATCTTTCTGTAACATTCTTGCAGATAATTTTACTGATGATGTATGTATTCTGAATTTGTTTCTTTTTCGGTACTTGCAGCGTTCCAATCCCAGTCTTCTGCAGGCGGTCATGAAGCTTATTCCATTCTTTTCCTTTGGAAGTGAGCAGAGCATGTACTCGCTGATTGATCATTTTCTTCCATACTTGGACTTTGATAGGTAACTAGCTTGACAGGGTCCCTATTGCATTATTTTGCTGCTACGGTTACCCTGTATCAATAATTATTATTATTGTTATTGTTATTACGTCTAATTATACTTAGGATGATATGATGCCGCCTAACTAACTGAAGGAGCGAATCATTACAAATGACCAAGGGTCCTTCAAATTTATTTTACCACTACATTACAAATATTAATAAAAATAAAATAATATTATCATTATTATCATTGTTATTATTATTGTTATAATTATTATTGTACTAATTCCACTCCTATAAAATCTTGCTGTCCCCGTCGTAATGGGTGAAAGCAGTGAGAATGATATGTACAATGTCCAAGCTGAATTCTCTGTAAAGTTACAGAATAGATATATGGCACTGAAGTTTTAATAAAATTGTTATTTATATTGTTATTAGTTAAGTGGTTAAAGAGTGAATTATTACTTGAACAAAGTATTATCGACGGGAGAGGATTAGAAAAGTTGTGAAAAGATACTAGAGGAATAAAAATTGTATAACCAATATCCTTATATCCTGTGTATACACATGATCTCACTGAGTTTTGTATTGATTTGTTGTGATGCGTAGTTTGCAGCATTAACGTTAGGACTGCATATCCTTGCCAATATACATTTGTATCTTTCTTAAAATAAGAACCGTTAATGTTATTACTTTCAATATGTTTCTTAAACAAGAAATGTTTTCGCCACATTCAATAACAGTTTAACGTTGTAGAAACTCAACTCCATAAAAACACATCCCTATTACTCCTTTATCTAGATATTTATGTCAAACCACAATCTGTGAAAAGCTTGTTTGTTTATTTTGAAGGACTCAACTTAATAAATCTTTTGCCGATAAGAACACCATCTTTAATACAGATAATCCTCTGAAAATAGAGATTCAACTCAATGTTGTAAGTCTTGATTTAGCAAATAAATTTTATACTCCATACCAAGAGATTTGTTGGCACTACAGTGACGTTTTCTTCATCAAACGTTACGTAAGTGGTCATTTTAGTTTACGCTGAAGGTTCTGTAATAGCATCATTGTGATATTTATTTCTCTTGGACCCATCCATAGTATTTGCTAAGGGTATCCGATATGTACAGTACTCGAGGTCGCCGATGGCTGATTACGAACTGTTGTATGAGTACTTTCTTGTCTCTTTTCTAATTTAGACTTGATGCCGAGCACTCAGTTGACGAAAAACTGTACCTTGAGTGCTTCTGTGTGATTGCCGGTGGAATTTCAGTAAGTATTTGTTATGAAAATGTCTGCATGAAAACGTATTTGAAGAGTTTAATAATGGTACTAAGCTTGAAAATTGCGTTAAGTAACGGATTCGTATTGCTAAACGTTTTTGCCAGACACTGGTCACAGCAAATGCCTGGAGTAAAGGTAGAGCAATTTGGCGCTAATTTATAGGAAATGAGAGTATTAGAACACGTTTTGACAAATATCATCTGTATCAGTAACGCATTTTTGGTCAAGATTTCATATCGTTAAAATAAAGTATAAGTTGCAAGCAAATAATTTTTGCTGACGATGCTTGTGTTTCTTTGTTTTGATAAATGCAGCTGCCAGAGGGGCAACATGAAATGTAAAACGCTCTGTTGCTTAAGGGATACTCTTATTGTCTTGACAAGCCTGGTTTACAATTAAACGTTGAAATATTGCTGAGTCACTTGGGGGGTGTACATCGGTTTTTTTGCTAACACGACTCGGGTAAAACCTTCGTTGCCTATGACCTATGGTTGATGGCTAGTGGTGAACATGGTGTTCAGTGTAAAACAATTTTGAAAAGTATCTAGCTCAGAGTTTAAGGGATTGGAATATCGCAAGATGGCGATTTCAAGATGTAGTAGGAGCTGTTACCAATCATATGTTGGATTTCTTCAAAATATGCTAGGGGGTATTTATTAGACCTCAGTTATTTGGCGATAACACCATCATGTCTTTGTAGTAATTGGCGTCTCTGGTAAACCTGTCACACCTTGACCCTGTGCAATACGAAAACCTGAAGCAATTAAGAAACGAGGACACCGAGTGTTTTACAAAGCTGCTAACGGTAATTATAAAAAGGTGCGGTTATTGCATATGGGAGAGTAATTTTAACCGAGATTTCTTGAATATGCATCATAACAACATAGTTAAAGTAACTGTACAGTGTGACATTGTGGGTTGTAATTCTAAAGGTACTACAGGTTTTATTATATAGGAAAACGAATATACAAGTTTTTAAGCTACTAAAGCTATTCAAATTATCAAGTGTAAGATCCTTTATGTTAGGGTATTTTGAGAAGGTGGATATTTCCTTCGACGTTAATTTGAGGATGGTTTAAATTGCTTTCTTTTGTCAATAGTGTTTCTTCAGTTGTCTAAATGAATTTTTCTTTTTGGACCAAATAGAGAAGTGCCCATGGATCCAAGTTAAAAGGATTGATTAATAGCCGAGGTATCACAAGTAGAGCCATCGATTACTTAAAGAAGAACATTCCTACCAAGAGCTACAGGTACTGGGAGTTTTTGCGTCTCCGTTTTGGCGTCAGAAGTCTGTTATTATCAACTTCCAATTCACAGTAATAAAATCTAGTCCGTGTAGTTGCTTCTCGCTGCATCTGAGCCGTATGTTTTGATTCTACGAACTTGCATTTTAACAGGAGTGATTGTCAAGTTCACGATTCAATGATGAGGCAAGATTGCCAGGTCTGAGATTTTTCTCTCCAGTCACTAAGACCAAAGGGAAGGCCGAAAGAAGGTGCTGGACTGTTTGCTCTTTATGCAATGCCATACCGTTGGCCTGATCACTTACGAAGTTGGCAGAGGGTACCCGTGGGGTTTTTAATCTTCTTCGGGGGGGGGGGCAGCATAGACAAAATGCCAAAAGTGGGAAGGCTTTCATAAATACCTTTTACCGCCTGTCGTATGCCCCGTACCAGCTGTTGTACACATCTATTATCCCGATCTTCAAACATGAAGACTGAAAGGGGGAAGAAAACAGTTCCTTTTCAAAAGTTAAAACCTTAGGTTTTTATGTATGGTGCCCACTTTTTACGTGACATTCTCACTGTGGCACTTAATCTTCCAAAATGGTATTGGATGGATTAAAGTTCAGGCATATTAGTCTCATATTAGTATCGATGTAATTGTCCTGACGAGGATCGATCGAAAAGCTTCGACAAAAAATGAAATTCGCCATATCTCTTTCTATGTTTAAATTCTGCAGTACCAATAATCTATTTGCATATTAGTCTAGTAGCTTGCGTAGTGATTACTTGAAATCGTCATGTGTGGACATGCCCTCGGCTTCAAAATAGAAGGAAAGTGGCCAAGAAGGGTTTCCATGTTCATTTAACCACTCATACCAACCTTATAATGTAATGTTAGCATACGGAGACTGTGGTGTTACTTTGAGTTGTCAGCTACGCAGAGTAGCACTATTTTAGGGTATGACATTACAAGAGTGTTTGTTACCACCAGACGAAAAAACATTATCAATAGATGCACATTCTTCAGAGTGTAAGAATTCATCAGAGGGATTGACACCAGTACAATTTACTCAGAAGTCTGTTAGATTTTCTTGGTGATGCTTTGTTTATAAAACCTACATCGTATATTGTCGCAGTCCGATTTACTGTAACCTTATTACTGTAGGCTCACCTAACTTAGTTGGTCGCGTCCACGCCGCAAAGGCGTAGGTCACGGGTTGGAATAACACTTGATGAAATATTATTCTATTCGTCCAGTATCTTTTAAATCTTTTAGACTTTTTGTAGAAAGACGAGAATGTGAATGCCTTTAGACATCGTATAGATGCTATTTTTATGCAGGTTTCATCGCATAACCTACACAAGTAGAGCCCACGCCAAACATTTGGTGCTTTTGTTCCGAGATCTAATGTACCAA
Source organism: Carybdea cf. marsupialis auct. non (Linnaeus, 1758) (assembly GCA_010016065.2). Classification (NCBI taxonomy): domain Eukaryota; kingdom Metazoa; phylum Cnidaria; class Cubozoa; order Carybdeida; family Carybdeidae; genus Carybdea; species Carybdea cf. marsupialis auct. non (Linnaeus, 1758). The sequence goes on from JAAAKL020003492.1 coordinate 17,454, forward strand.
ATTGAATTATTGTTATATTTTTGAGAAGCAAAGGCGATATTTTAACTGTCGGAAAGCAGAGCAATGATTGAGCTATTGTTGTAATTCCCGGAGCCAAAATAAGAAATCCATCTATTTTTTTCATATTTACAAAGGTATCGCCGAAAATGAGAGTTGATACCGTTTTCAGTGCTAAAGCAGACATCGATTTTAATTCTGGTATATGAGCAAAGATTTGTCAACCGTTACTAGCAGTTATTTTAGTAAACAAAAATCCCAAGCGCTCGTATATCATTTCGTTCATGATTTGTTATTGTTGGAAAGATCATTCCTCAAATGATCGCAGAGTCAAGAATGAAGGAGTCGTGATGTCATGGAGAAATATTAATTGATATCGGATTTTGTCATACATTTAGCCCTTCGGCATCTTTTGCAGAAGGCTAATAAGAAAAGGTATCGATATGGAACTGAGAACTAGAAGCCCTTATTAGTGTGGTCGAACTTTATTCCGATATTGAAAAGGCGAAGAGTTAATATCTGAAGTTTTAAAGCATACTCTAAGACAATCGATTGGTTTGTAATGTCACAACTGGCAAGTACATTGGCGTCTTTTTTATTTTGGGGGTTAGGATATTGCGTGTATCATAATAGTTTGGAGAAGGATGGTTTAGCTTAAGCTTTTGTAACTAAGGAAAGTACAAAAAACAATGATTTTAAAGGTGTAATAATACTTATAGAAAACCGGATTCATATCAAATGTCGTCATCGTCTCATCATATGGTACTCTCTTGGAAGGGACAAATCAGATTACCATGAATTATAGAGGGGGACAAGGTCCTGACGAGTGTTTACCCGGGTTCGTTGTAGCAGACACAATTTTGCAGAAAAGAGGAAGCAATAAAGCAACCCATGATACGTCGGAATAAAATGATTTCGATCTTCCATCCTGACAAAACGTTTCCCTTTTCACATTATTGTGTAAATTGTTAACTGGAATTCTTTTGAAAATACGCTTAGCACCAACTGGAAAAATCTTGTGTTGTTTCATGTGCCTCAATTTGGGAAATATGTAATTTGAAGATGAAAATGAGAATTTGTCACATGAAACCTGAAGTAGATGTGGCTGGAAAGACCAAAAAATGTCAACTCGGGTCAGAATATATTTAAGACACAGAGCTGCTAGAATGAAGATGAGAAGTGCGGCACCTTGAAGCATAGTAGGTGCGGTTTGAATTTAGTTATACCCATGAGATCAATTCTGAACAGTTTCACGCCATAGAGCTCCCACTATGAAATTGAGAAATGGTCACCTGTAGTCCTTGATAAGTGAGGTTTAGATTTAGTAGTAACCATCAAGTCAAGTCAGAACAAAATTTGAGCCATAGAGCTGCCACTATGAAACTGAGAAGTGGTCACCTGTAGTTCTTGATAAGTGAGGTTTAGATTTAGTAGTAACCATCAAGTTAAGTCAGAACAAAATTTGAGCCATAGAGCTGCCACTATGAAACTGAGAAGTGGTCACCTGTAGTTCTAGATAAGTGAGGTTTAGATTTAGTTGTAGCCATCAAGTCAAGTCAGAACAAAATTTGAGCCAATGAGCTGCCAATGCGAAAGTACGAGGTTGTCGCCTGGAATCCTTAATAAGTGCGGTTTAAAAGGAGTTGTAACGATCAAGTAAAGAGTATAGCACGGGAAGCCATGGAACAGTTAAGAGTAAACAAGGGAAATAATTAATTTTGTTATGTCCTTGTGGTTACCGGTCAATTATCAGAAAATGTGTAACAGAAGTTAATGGCATTAGTGCGTTACTTGATCAAATCTCCCAGATCAGAATAAGACCAAAAGTAGCGTGGGGACTTCATCTAATCGTATGAGGATTTTAAATGACCCCTTATATTTTTCAGTAGAAAAGTGGATTTGCACGTTGAAAAGAAACAGTTGTTCTAAGATGAAGTAAAGACATAACCATATTTCGGAACAAAACACTCGGACAAAAGGAGTATGTGGGGTCTTAAGTTTTCAAGGTAGCTTAATCTTAGAAAGAGCAGACAAGAAAGACCTCATCTCCTATTGAGCAGGAATCGCTAGTGATGTTTTCGTATCGGAGTATAATTTAAGTATTTAGTTTTTCAATGGATGTGATTAAAATTACATAAAAAGGAGTCAAAGTGTTTTTGCGTGAATTATAGACCCCCGACTTGCGTTTGTATTAGACTCTTTAAAGTTGCATGGACGAATATTCTGTTTAGATTAATATGTTTTAAGTGGATTTTTATGTTACTTTGTTCCTCTTATATCAGTTAAACCTCTCAACTTGTCATATTCTTTTGCAGAAGATAATTCAGCATTAATAAGAGTTAGGAATCTCGGCTAAGATAAATTCTTGGAGTTAATTGACTGAGAAATTTTCTTTTCATGGGAGATTGCATTCCCACCTTGGCAATTTACTTGACAATTGTACACAAATCACGTTATCTCGGTAAGTTAGTTCTCATTTGTATAAATATATCGTTGCTCATTCAATATCTGGAAGAAAGAGCAGCGTTGCTTCAAAAGTAATTAAACGGCGTTCTCTGTAAGTATTAGCCAAGAAAAGAGGACATCCTGCCGTTTTATGTATCTTGTTATCTCTTGTGAATTAGAAATTCACCTCTGATTTTTGGATTGCCTCCAACTAGGGCTTGAAGTGTGGAAAGTTAGGGATTAAAGCTATAGGTCCCGTTTGGCGACACTTGCTTTCCATCCTAAAATTAAAAGACCTTTATCTAAGGTTTTCCACGTTCATCTATGGTTTTTTGTAGCATTTCCCTCCTCGTCTACCTGCTCTTCTTGTCGATCGGAAGCCCTGTTTCTGTTTTGTCCCACCTTTTTACCTTTCCCTTGCCTTTCACACTTGCCACTGTCAAATCATTTCACCAAGACTAGCCTCAAACTCCCACAGAGGGTAGACAGTTGTTAAAAGCATCGAGTAATAATTGGTTTTTTAACTTAGCACGCATGAAAAAGAGCAAACATGCTGGTCACACCACGTTTTGGATTTGTAGACCATCTCCTACAAAATTTTTATGTTTAAGTTGTGTTGTTTTCTGCTACTTGTAGAGCGTCTGGCATTTTGGACACTGCGAAATGGAAAGAATTCCTCGGCTACCCAGTTCTTCCGTACGTGCTACGTCTTTTAACAGGACTTGCAACTGGCCACTCAGAGACCCAGGTATTGGAGATTCCTTTTTGTTTCTGACAACGCCTTCAAGTTGATCAGGGTTTTTTTTACTGAAAGCAGAAACATATCAGAATGTGTAATTAGTTCAAAATAACTTTTCTTATTGAACTATTATGATAAAGTTGGTGTACTCGAAAGGACTATTTGGGTATTTTTTTATTTTTAACAGTTGAGTGGAAGAAAGGCTCATTTGTGTTGCTAATACATTCAGTTGTACGAAACTGCCGATTACTCGCTAGACAAATATATTTGGTTATGACTCGAAAATTGAAAACTCTTTAGTTGTTTAACTCTGTATTTCGGCCAAAATTTACCCAAAATACCGTCTAGGATGAAGGTGCCCAGGGGAATCCCAATTTTTTACACGGAGTCTATATTACGGTCCCTTTGAAACGGGCACATTAAATATTAATATAATTTTAAGATTGAAATTTAGGTTGAAGTGGGCACTCATGTTGTTCTTGAATATGTACTTGGAGAGAATTTAGGCGATAATAAAGATGACACAGTGTGTCCTAAATAATATATTTGAAGCTGTACTCGCGAAGCCTGAAGGCAACGGGGTTGCTAGAAAGTACATATGATTACCAGTTTATTGGAAGAAGGGGGTGGAATTTATCATGAACTCTGTGTAGAAGTAAGCATAGGTCAGTAAAGGGAAAATATCTTTACACAGGCAGTTTGCGGCATAGGAAGTTCTATCCATTTTTACAAGCAGCTGTAGGCACAATTTGAAATCGCCTGAGAGCTGGACTCTGTTGAATATTGCTGAGGGCGATTTAATGTTTTTACCTCAAATAAAGTTTGCTGATATTTGTCCAAGTGTGTGGGTTTGGAGAATGCCCATGTATCGAACACTCTGTATTGAATTGTATCATGTTGCATGTGCTGGCCCACATGGTAACTTGTGTGGCACGGGCAAGATTAGCTGTGATCCTTTCAAAGTAGCTCAGCGGACTTAGTCAAATTTGAACACATTCCTACATTAAAACTGAGGAATGGAATTTCTGACTGAGAGGATGAAAATAACGTGAATACTAGGGGAGTGTAAGGTATGGAGGGACTATCAAACTTGAACCATTTTAAATCGTGTGTTAAATTAAATTATTACAAGATAGAAAGAAGCTTTGTACATAGATATAATCATTAGATAGATCTGCTTATTGATCACAAAGAAACGGAAGCATTGAAGAGAAATGAGCTAGCATGTGAACGTTGAAAATGCCAAACTTCTAGTCTAGGCTGCCCTGTAAATCGAGTATTCGCACAGCAGTCGGTGTTTATAGGTCAGTTGTAGGGACATTGTTGCATCCAGTTTTGATCATGCCAGTTCTGCCTTGTTACGGCAATGTATGATTTCCTTATTAAAGTATGGGGAATTGCTAACTTGCTTTTGCGTTAAGTTTGTATTGTGATCAGAGTAAACATTTGACAGTATGTCAGAAAGAAGCGGCTGGTTCACAACGATTATGTGTAAATGATGTGGCATACTGACAAACATATATTTTAGTATTTCGTGTTAGCAGCCAAGTACAGTACGAACCAAGAAGTAAGAGTTATAGAAATATAAGTTATAGAGTGCCTGCCATGATGATATAGAGTTTTAGAAATAAAAACACAAAGATTTGCTTTTTCATGTACGTTCCGATATATATGCTGGAAAGGGGTAACTACCAGGGGTAGGGGGGCAGGCTACCTAAAAGTTTGGCTTTCTTTACATTCATAGTTTTGTTGCTCAGTTTTTTTCACGTTGTGTAATCATGGCCTGATTTTCTTCAAGGACATTATTGGAACAAACGAGAATGTGCTCATTTTTCACATGCTGGAACAAGTGTCGTCAGATGAAATGGTTGGTTCTTTAGCAGAAAATTTGTTAGAAGCTTTATCGGAGCATGTTGATGTGCGGAGTAGGGTAAGTCATACTCATTTGTAGCTTGCTGATTTGTTGCAGTATGTAAAGCGGCGAGATTTTTGTAGCCATGCCCTTATCAAGGTGAGGGCCTTTTCCGACAGCTTGGCCTTATGTAAGGGTTGTTGTTATGGGAGGTGCCTGGCTGGAAAAGATATCAAATGTAGAAACCCAGAAAAATTGTAGCCGCGCAATTTTAGTAGCTGATTCAACATTTTAACATCATTAGTGCACACTACACATGACCAGACCTTTTAAATGCCATGTGCATTACGTCAATTTTTGTATAATTATTCGAAATGCTTTGACTTCATAACTTTTTATGAAGGAGGCCGAGACCCACAACGAGGATGATTGTATTACTATACGTACCTGCCACTGATCTCTAAAAAGACTGGATCGAGCTTCCCATTGTTTCCAACTACGAAAAAGTGTAGTCACGAGTACTGGCCCCCATTAGTTAA
>JAAAKL020003493.1:0-23024 GCA_010016065.2 Carybdea cf. marsupialis auct. non (Linnaeus, 1758)
CGCGTGTTTGCAGCATTGCAACATTGAAAACGAGCCATTTGCACTAAGATGCCAGTGCCTGCTTATATACAAGACAAAAAGTATATCTTGTTGGGCTATGTTTTAAAGCGTGAGTATGTTTTAAAGTACGATATTGCTAACGTACTGTTAGCATAAAATGCTACTTGTAAAGTCTATGTTCTGAACGAGGGAGGCCGAAGTCGCCCTAGAAGACGACTGGAAGCGCTATGATCGTTAAAGTGACACGGGAAGAACTGTTCGATAGTAAGTGGTAGTGGTCTTTTTTGGTGGATGGTCTTTCACGTTTCTGCTGCCATGGCTGCTTTTAATTCCCATATGGCCAGTTTCACCAGATACAACATTGAACCTGTTGGAGACCACAAGTCAGTCCTATGAACGATAATCACGCTGACGATCTGCTTACATCTTTTAGGTATACTCGCAACGGCAATATAGCCCTTTTTTCAATCGTAATACTTCCCTTGTTCAACAAAGGCCAGTGCAGTCGACTGTAATGAAATTCCGTTATCTTAACACCAGCTTCTCGAGTCTTCCTTCATCCGTTTTGTTCTGTCGATCAGTGATTGTTCAGCTGAAGTTTTCTTTCAGTTTGCTTTTGTCTACGAAGGACGTAATACTTCTGCCAATCTGATAAGCCATGAAAGCCTCTGACTGTCACCCCAGCTGCCTGTCTTAAGTGGGCTGTCCGTTTCTTCTTAATTCTCTTCAATAATTGTAATTGTTTTAGCAGAAAGACTTTTGATTCTAGAGGGAGAAAGGGAAGCTTACCTCGGCTTTTACGTTTTTCCAATTCCCTTAGCTACGCAAGAATTTCAAGTGTCTTCCATCAAAATTAAAGAAGAAAACCAAATGCCCACATTATTTATTAGTTTGTACCGCTATTACAATGAGTCGGGTGTTAGCGTCGGAGCTACCAGGGTGGTGGAATTCAACAGTGTGCAGGCCTTCATGTGTGCATCACGTGGTTAGCGATCTGTTGGTCCTTTGCCTGCCTCACAGTTCTTGCTACCAATATTTCTTACTCACTAGAATCATTCGCTTTGCAACACTGCAAGGATACAAGCCTGGTGGCAAGAACGCTGTTCCATTAACGTTACTCTCTCCCCTTCAATTCAGGTGAAAGTCAAAAGGAGTAATACCATTATCATCATGGCGTTACGAGGAGGAATTTTTAGCTCTTGGTGTATACTAGAGTTACCGGAGCAAATGCCCCACACTTTCGTTTGCGTCGCAGTCTTACACGTCCGACAATTTAAGCTTGTAATGGATCGATCAAAGTAGAATCTTTAAGAAATTGCATATAGAGCTAAAAGTTTTAATCCTTGGGAAAACTCAATTTCACTGTCATTCTGCTGTTGACAGAGACCAGAAATCCTCTTTGACTGAAGTAAATAGTTAGGGAAATGACTTCAAAAATGTGTTATAATCGAAGCCCCTGTTCCCATGATTTGTCAACGCCAATGCACTACTTTTCATTATATAGTTAGCTTTGACATAATCGGTGTATTCTTGTCCCGGGATTAGATCAACATCTGTTATAGGTGTCATTCACATCCTTGTCGGCCTTCTTACATCCAATTTTCTTTGTTAACCTTTCTATAAAGCGCAGTGGTTCTAGGCATGTCATATTTGTCATACGCGTAGTACATTTTGAGATGACGTTTTAGCGTTGGTAATATTCAGGTAGTGTGGAAAGTTACTAGGTATTACTAGAAGAGGAAAGCTTTTCATAATACTGCATCGATTCACGCGCACATCTCGTACAGGGCTTGAAGATTCTCTCCATCAGACCACAAGTACATGCCAGCTTTGCCCTTGTATGTAGCCTCGTCCAACGTTCCTGAGGAAGGGTCTGTAAGATTAAAGAGGTGCAAGATAAAGGCTGCCATCCCATATCCACACTGCAAATTTGTTGTTAAATTTTGTCTAGAAATTTTGTCTACTTTTTTTCTAGATAGTAGTGCGTGGCTCTAAAAACTCTTTGCTGTTAAGTGCTAACAGTAATATGGAGGAGTAAACACTGAAATGTGGAGGGGTAAAAACTGAAATATGGAGGAGTAAAAACTGAAAGCGCTTACCTGTTTCACAATCGTAGCATTGTGCGTAAATTATGATAGTGGATCAACCAATCTTTCTGTCATCGATTACACAATTATTCCGTTGGTAAAACAACATTCTGCAATTATTTGGGTTTGGGCTCGAAATCTTACAGTGGCTTACTTTATTTTGGATAGGAGATTTGCAATATTGTGTACCGAAATCTTATCTTCTAATCCAAATTATGTTTTCAATATGAAGTGGTGTAAAGTTAAAAGCTAGATATAAATATGTGGCTACATGTTTGAGAATTTAGATTCAACGCTCAACTGCTTTGAGCGTTTCCGTTATTTTATTTACCCCTTAGTAATGCAACTGAGGTGTGCTTTCTCGGAAAGCCTTTTCAAAAAAGGCAAGCGATGCCACGGCTTTGTAGATACTGTAACTTTGAGTTGCTATGGTATTGGTCATGATTCTTGTCGCCCAAATGGCGCACAGAGGTGCTATATGCTTTCTCTACCAAACATCGAACAAAAAGTCCCAATATATTGTAATTCTTGCCTTCGTTTCCAATTCAAACTCGCCTGGTTAGCGATTTGTCGCCCACTTTGGCTATACCGAGTGGATTGCGAGTTACTCTATGGGCAGTGCGCTTTTGTGTCATCAATACGTAGTTGCTCGGCAACTCACATTCTGTGCACAGAAACAAACACCGCGTCAACATTATATTGGCAGTGAAGCCCAGGGTGATCAAGCTTACGATTCAGTAGCAGTTTTTTCTGGCTCCATGCTTCATATCAAAATGCGATAATGAAGGTAGCTTTACAATATGACATGGATGGTAGCAGGATTTATTGTGCGACGGATGGAAGATATGACGGTAAGCAGATCTGGGAAGAAAACTTGGTTGAAACAGGAGCCATATTTGTATCAAAATGAAGTGAACGGTTCATCATTTCGGCTCAAATATGTTACCAAAGAATACAACTTACAGTCACTGTAGTATTAGTTAACTCAAATCTACATCATAAAATTACAGGAGAAATGGTGAAGCCATTATAATGACTCACACTGTAAGATATTCAAGTAAATGTTATCATTTGTCAAATCAATAATTCCGGCACTTTAATTCTTAAAACAGTTGTTCGCAAGAAACGACTGTCGTTGTAGTTGAGTCCAGAAATGATTGTCCTTTATATTCTGTGAACAAAAGGGAATCATATATACCCATCCAGAATCTTCTGTCCAATCGCTATCGAATTTTGAATAGGATGTGAGTCTCTTTAAATATTTTAATTGCCCTAAATACTATGTTTCAGTTCAGTGCTTACTTTCGTGCTCTCGGTTTAGCTGTTATGGTCAGTCGTTACGTTTGGCAACTGTAAAATGTTTGGAAATATTATTACGCAGTTTTGGAATATTGCTACTAACCATGTCACTTCTTCTAGAATTTCCATTGCAAGTGTTTGTGTATTTCGGAGTATGGTGCTTCCCCTTTGCTATATCTGCTTAAGATAAACTGTCCCCGAAATAGACTATGTTCCCCCATCATCATTGGAACTTTCTGTGTGGTATTTGACAAAGAAGTATGGCCGTGCCCAAAGTGTTTGAAATTGATACTTTACCAGATGCAAAATATTGTCTGAGCCAACTAGAGATAGTTGATGTTTCGAATGTTACGATACATGATCATTAGTCGAGTCATGGCGCTCTCTAATCGTTGTAGCATTCCAGTTGTTTGTATTACACTACTTTGACAGTTTGCAGACTAAGAAAGTTCTAGTTTCGTCGAAGAGAGGTTGGTACCTAAACCCTGAGAAGGCGTTGGAATTGAAAAGCTACACACAGAGAGTTGTGAGAATACATCTTGTTTTAAGGGGAGAAGAGATTATAAGTCCAGTATATCAATATGTGTAATGGGACTCTTTCTAAGTAAGAGAAACTCACACTTGGTAATAGGATTTTGTAGTGCATGATCTTAAGAACGCATGTAGCGCATTTTAAAGTGAGTAGGTAGATAGGCCATAGTTCTGGACCAATGAGAAGAGATTCATGCAGTTTCTAAATGACTGGTTTACAGAAGCCGGCTTTCAACATATGGCGCAAAACTGTAGACAGTGGTAGTCATTTAGATGTGACCTGACTTTTCGTGACATTTAGAGACAGTTACTATCTTTAATACGTAGTGCATACTTTTTCTGTTATGAATGCAACTTGAGCATCAATTTTCAGCTCAGCCTAGAGGGTTTTTTCTCTTTGCCGACATAAAGGTTCAGTTTTTAGTAGAACTGTAGTGAAACCCTGCCAAGAAAGATGTAAGATTTCTCAGTATGTGACAGGTATTCTCAGTTTCATTCTGATAGGGGGTAAAGATCCTCTTACAACACCTCCCAAGCTTAAATCTAGATATAGAATTACAATCTTAATTTCCCACGATTTCCATGACCTAGTATAGTCGTTGGGGAGAGCGAGGTTGATCTTTTACAGTGAATCGTATCATCGTAGTATGGTGTCATATTATAAATAGTAATGGTCCTTGAAGCTGCCACGACACTATTATAATCGGAAATAGAAGTATTGCCGTTGAGTAGCAGCAGGAGGTGGCAGTTGGCCCGTTTGGTTGCTTTATTAATACTACTCTTAGTATCGGGCCCACTACTTATCAGTGACCGAATCGGTCACTTAGAGTCATCTTTTCGGCTTTCCAAGGTGTTACTGCCAACACATTTAAAGTTAAACATTTTCCATCTTCACCGTGCCAAACAATTCTTTAAGGGCAACATGTTCAAGTTTTATATCAGTGAAATCAGATGCCCTCGATGGGAGGAAGAAAAGGATCGGTGTAGCTGTGTAGATGGGGTTTTTCTGCAGATTCTAGTGGTTTTCTTGATTAATTTGACCTAATGGTGCTCCTGTAGCACTAGTATGCCGTGGTAGAGTCCTTGGGAGAGTTATTTTTCAGTTGTAGTGTTTGCTATGAGATAAAAAATGACGTAACTTGTGTCATTTTTCTTTCTCAAGAGTTGAAAGTGAAATTCTATTAGTATGTTGCCAATCGTTTTTATTTATGCAGAGGTGCGATTGGTAGTTCTGTCGAGGAAAACGAGTTCTTTTCTTAGTAACAAATTTGTTTCCACCTGATACACTCCAACTTCACGTACTGCATGCCCATATGTATGCTTCTTTACTGCTTCACTTCTCGTGCACTTCTTACACTTCTCCCCATGTAAGTGGCAGAATTGGTTGCTAAAATTTTACGGGGTGAACTTCTAGCCCACTGGGGTACTTTTCTGCTACGTAATATTTACTTTAAGGTTGTGCTTATGAATGTTAACTTTGAGCAATGAAGATGATGATCTTAGATTGATTTGAAAGGGACTGGTTTCAGCCATGAAACATAAAATGACGAAGGCCAAATTAAATCACGACAAGAATAATACAAATATACATGTATTTTAATTCACCAAGATATCAGGCTAGCCGCTGTAGTTCATTTGATCTTAGGAGTTGTGAATTTCTTTCCAAATTGCATAGACGTCTTTTTCCCAATTTTAATGTTGAAATTTTCTTTTATTAATATAGCATCCGTACCCATCAGAGGAACAAAAGCGACAGCTTGCCAACGAGACAGGGTTAACGATTTTACAAGTAAACAATTGGTAAGTACTCGAGAAGATGTAGAAGGTCTTTTGGCTACGAAATTGAAACAATTATCTTCTTGTACTTTCGTAAACTTAAGTGGTGGTCCTGCAGCGACCTTGTTGAACACGATTTCCAGTATCTCACCTCTTGCTAAGATTTCCATCAAGTAGTTGTGAAGATAGATATTTGTTGCCAGAGGTTCTCTTTATAAAATTTAGAACAGTTTGGTTCCAACGAGGCTTTGTTGACATAATTTTTTACCAGTGGGGTCTTGCTGATAAAAGTTCCCTCGCAGCGAGATCTGAAATGTCATAAGAGAGATTCGCTGCCAAAAGATTAGATATAACGAAAGCTTCGTGATTGAAAGGTGTAAAAATTCAGTTTAATAACCTGCTTCTTGGTTAAGAAATACATTTTGTGTGTTTCTGCATATAATATACCCATTGAGTGGTGCATTTTGCACAAAATTTGCCAAGTACGTACTTGTTAACTCTTGTGTACATTACGTATGTATATGTTTGAAAAGGTACTAGAGAAAGCGTCTCACCAAAGGGATGTAAACCCGTGACCAACGTATTAGCGGCGTGCGCTCTACCAATTGAGCTAGGTAAGCCGCTCGGATAATATACTCTATCTTTCTAGTCACCACATTAGCTCCCAGTTTTTCACCGATGGACGTCGGCATCCAGTTTTACGCAATTTTGGAGGCCAGTGTCTCTCTGTCATGTGATTTAACCATGGGAGGACGAGTGCTCAGCAAAAGCTTAATCGAAACTGAATCAGTACAAACATTTTTCAAAGTTTTGTATGAGTGAGTTGTTTTTCAAAAGCACTGAAGGAGTGGGTTTGGGTAATTTAAGGCCTTTATTAGCAAAATCGATCAAGGCCTTTATTAGCAAAATCGATCAAGGCCTTTATTAGCAAAATCGATCAAGGCCTTTATTAGTAGGATCGGTCAAGATCATTTAATTTCCTTTCGAAGGTCGTATGAATTGCGAGACGTTTTCACATCTGCGGGTGTTTATGCTTAGTATTCCATGCATTCGATTTAAAGAAGGGGTTATCGGGGACAATTTGTAGCTCGTAACATTGCTCAACTAAGAGACGTAATTAAGTTTCATTGCACAGTTTGTCAGTTTATATCCTTGGGACTCAAAACAAAAATCCTAATACTATTGGTGTGACATAGCCTGAATAGAAAACTTGAATTCGTAACTGTCAGCTCACATGAGTGTTTCACATTTTTTAAATCGGATGGTCGCGCAATGCCTTTTATTTAATTAATATTTCGATTTTCCATTTTCATTACTTGATATTTTTGTTACTGATGTTGATTTATTTGTTGATACTTACTTGCGCATTGAACAGAATAGACTTACTAATTTTTTCTTTCAAGGCGATCAGGACATAATAAACTTTGTTCATAATCCCAGATTCTGAAAATGGGATTAATGCACTCTCTAGTGTATTTGACTATCGATAGTTCATGGTGTAGGCATGTATTTACAGTTTTTATTGTTACCCTGTCTTTTCCCAACCCTTGAGCTTTATTGTGGTGTGTTGATCTGTTGTCAGCAGTGAAAAATTCATGAGGTCTCAAAAGAACTGTTCTGACTGATCCACTAGACATGACACTCAGTCGGTTGATACAGAAACGATTTTTAAGTGTAAATGCTTGTCCACTTAGGCGACATGTCACTTGCTTAGATCCTCAGACTCCGGTGACTGTTTTGAAGGAGCCACAGTTGACAGGCCGAGTATGAATCGTAGAGAGTTTTTTTAGGAAAAGCGCCCTTTGTCGAATTGTGGTTGTAAAAACAGCAATTATAAAACAGATTTACAGCACTTATGTGTGATTCGGTTTCGTTTGAGGTGAAAGGTGGAGTCCGTTCGACGAGACAAGCTTCCAGTGCGTACAACTTATGTAGACTTTGATTGCAAAATCCAGATAGTCTAGGAACCATAGGTCCTTTTCGCGGATGTTTAAGTAGACGACAGATTCGGCTTTCGAGCAGGCAATTGCCAAATTGTAAACGTAAGTTCATAGCGAATCAAGCTCGATAGTTTTTAATTCCTTAGATATGAGCCTTGTATAGCTTGTCTACCCAGAGACATAAGTGAAGACTATCAATGCAATGATATGATATTTCAATTGCTAATCAGGATACAAGGTCCAACAATTTCGTTTTCAAATTCTACTATAGCAGTCGTGCTTTTCGTTGTTTCTCCTTCTTTCCTAATTCAAGAGGCAAAGCCAAATGTGTTGGGTTTATTTGTGTGTAATAAAATTACAAATCTGGTTGAAAAGCATGTGAATTCCCCATTTTCAATGTTGATAATTTTAGCATCAGCAATTTCCAATGCAGTCGAGAAGAAGCATGTTCGGTGGCCACTAAGGAAAGTCTTCACAACCTTGACACTTCCAACAAAGTGCGTTTCGTTATTAGGTGTTAGTGTCATGAACGTCAAGGACCATAAACAGATAGCTGAAGTAACTGTATTTGACTTTCGAATACAACGCTTGGGGAAATCTGAAGACATGGTTGGTCTTTTCTCTATAGATCTTCAGGGTGATATGTCGTGGGGATACATATATTTACATAGCATAGGTAGAGAAGAAGGTCGACTTGGTTAGTTTTCAATGAAAAATATCTGTTGGTTGAACAGTAGCTGTAACTCTGCAGCTTAAGTTCTTGTTGAGGAACTTCCCCATTTACAGCCAATACTGTAAGTGTCTTATGTAAATTATCAGTGCATCATGAACACATGGCTTCCTATGCACCCTCATGTTGGGGTTGGTTACGAGGCGTTAGGCAAACACCCTTTCATAAGTTGGGAACTATTAATAGTTTACCCTTGATTTGTGACCCCGGTTCGAGGGATTTAAATGCACCGATATAAAGTTAGCATTTCATTAATTATCAAAAATTACTAGCATATACGACACAGTAAGCCACAGCACTAGGACCAGCCTCTGTGCTGGGCACGTTTGGCGATGGGGCATCACCATAATGATTTGGCTCACGCAGCCCATATGGAAGAAGGTGAAGGCATGAAGCAAGTCGGGTAGACTGTTTGTGTTGTAGAAACCCACGCTTTATACTAGTGTTCTAAACGTCACCGAAACATTTGTGATGTACACAGTTGACTGTTAATGCTAAAGTAGGCTTCCCGTTATTCGTTGAGTTCTTTCGAGGATCGAATACATTATCACCCATACATCAACTGGATTGCTGCTTATTATGTTCATCAGCACTTGTTTGTGTAGTACTACAAATAGTTGTCTGAACAGTAATTTCTGTTGGTCCTGCACTAGAATGCTCTGTTATTCGTAAGAAAAATCATCATTCAGGTTATAATCTGATTGATCTCAAAGCAAACGAGACTTCTATCCGCCTATTTAGGATAGTGGTCCGTGTTTAAAATTTCGTTACAGTTACTGTTACAGTCATATCAAGTGACTTGACAACATAATTGACTAAGTATAACATGTAAATATGTGCACTGCTCGTTAAGTGTAGAAATCTCGCCCGGTCACCTTGCTTCTCCTCTCTGAGTAGGAACATATTTTTACAGCGGTCTTGATGATTCTGATTTGCTGAAGTTTGATACTTTGTTGGTGGATTATTAAAGAGATTCGTTGTGATCCAAAGTGTACGCATTTCCTCGGGTTATAATGAGATAGCAAGGCAAAACTCAGTCGTATAACAATGTTTTATTTAACGGAACTTACTCTACAAGGATATGTGCTAATTGCTAAGGTTTTTTTATATTCGGTATCGTAAGATTAGCACTACTAAGGTATGTGTTAATAATCCTTATTGTCAGTTCTTTCCACAATCTGTTACGTATTTTTTTTTTATATTTACGTAAATCCCCGAAACTGGCTGCTTATATGATAGGCCAATTATGGACATACTGGTGGCGACCAGATGTATAGCAAGTTGAATTTCATTTCCGAGTACAAACTTTGCAATTGAGTACAAAAAGGAAATATTTGGATCTTACAACAACGTTTTCCGTTACAACTTGTGAGGAAATACCAACGGCGCCTCGTTTTATCGCTCTGGATCAAGATTGTGGAGGATTTCAACAACAATGCAAACAACTTATGTGAAGTTGTAGATCATAATAGAGCCACAGATTGACATATCTAGACTCTTTATTATGTTAAGTAGTTTAAGCATTTAGCTGATTAGATTTTTGATATTAGGCAATGGTCATTAATTACCTTATGGTTTAGGGATAAACCAGATGCTATGTGATATTATCATTTTGATTGAGAATAGTGCAGATTTATCAAACATATGGGTGGATTTTGTTCAGACCGTAGTTACGCTAGTTCAGCGTGGATCGTAACGTGGCATAGCTCCTAATTTTAGGAAAATATGTCATGTTCTTTAATTTAAAGCCAATTTAGGCCTCTTGAGTTTGAAACACATTCCAATTATTTGATAATTGTGCCGTCTTCCCGTATTATTGCCGAACAGTTGTATGGGTGTGGAGGTAACGTACGTAGGGTGCGATAGTCTGCGTGATTTCTTGCCGTCATGGTAGAACTAGTAGCGCATAACAGAATGCGGAAATAACAAGATCGTAATAACACCGAAACAAATGTTACTCCAAAGGGATATGTACAGACCCGTTTACCGTTCATCACCAACTGTATTTGATCGTACTGATAAATTTGTTATAGTCAAAACTGTTAGTAATCAAATCAAATCATATCATGCAAGCTTCTTAAAACATTGACCTATAATAGGACATCATTACATAAATAAGGGCTTTCTCACTACTCAGTAGCGCATCTTAACGAATGCATGATAAACCGCTTCCTAATGGGGACAACCACCTCAAGTTGCGTATGGTGAATGCCATATTGTATTGTATTTGCCCCGAGCGAAGATTATATTTTTCATATAAATTAAATTTCATTGCATTATGATCAGTACGTAGAAGTTGCGATAGGAACGGTTTGTTGTAACAGACGTACTTTTTGTTGGACTTCACACAGAGAGGATGTGAAAAAGACAAATTCATAGAAACAGGAAAAAATTAAATTCAATGCCAATACTATGCTGATTTGAATGCATATGTTGCCAGCATTTACTAACGGTAACGTTTAACTCTGTCTGCATGTTGAATGCATTCTAGCAAATGTGGAATGTTAACTATATTTTATTTGACTGAGCTCTACGTAGTTTTATTTTCACAGGCACAAAGTACGTCTGTTTTTATTCAACCGTAGTGACGTTCTTGTGGGTAGACACTAAGAGCCTTGTAACCTTTGGCTAGCTTGAAGAGATTTGCTGTCTTAGTGCAAATGTAAATCCGATCATGGCACGGCTTTGTTAGGGCTCAACCGCCACCATGGATTCTTCGCAATGTATTTCCAGATCAGTGTCAAACGTCTGCCTTTGCGTACGAGCCTCACCATATTGCCATCAGCGTTTTGTGTCACGTCAGCTTAGTGTCAGTCAAATGGTAGTTTTCGGATCGGCCATGCAAGCTGTGTCGATTTTTTCCACATTGGCAGGAGTCACGGCACAGCCTGTTCTTATTAACGGCTTTGAAGACAAAACGAAGAAAAGATTAAAAGTGATCGTTTCCCATCGTATTATTGATCGACAAGAATTAAAGGCTGATTGTTGATGCAGTTAGATGGCATAGTATGCCATGAAGTGACGCAATTGCTTTGTTTGGGAATGTAATCATGCTTCCCTTCCATGACTGTCTTCTCGGTTGAATAGTTACGATGTACCCTTTAAGTATTGCAATACTTTGGGAGTAATAAAGTAAGAAGGGAGAGATCACGGTATCCAGCATGTAATTCAGTAAATGAACATGTACTGAACCAAGTATTAAGAACAAAACCAAGTTTTAAGCCGCTGAAAGTTATCATAACCAAAGATTGCATATTTTGCATACAACAGCGAAATTTGAATTTAATATGGCTATTTCATCTGAAATAGTATTAAATCATAGCCGATTGGTGCCCCGAAATGTTAATACGCTGTAATGGTGGCCGTTTTAGTAGCACTCAGACCAATAGGGGTCAATCTCTAGTGTTTTGTTGCCGATCCCCCTTGCCCACCAAGTATTGACGTTTGTTTATGCCTTTTTTAGGTTCATCAATGCTCGTCGTCGTATAGTACAGCCAATGATCGACGCTTCAAACCGAGCAGGAAAATCGCCTGTAGTTACAGTATTTAAGTCAAGAAAGCGGAAAAATTCAGGATCTGACAGCATGAGCCCTGGACCACATTTCCCGCCAATGGCAGGGCATTATGGTTCTCCGTACTCTCCAGAACAGCACTATGGCCCAGTTCATGGTGGTTACCACTTAGACAGCGGAATACCACCGTCACACTATGGTCCAAAAACGTACATCCCATGCAGTGATCCTACAGTAGTCGGAGGAGGATCTTCTGTCAATTCCATGCCTCCTAGTTGTTCACAGATGAGGCCTCAAGTCTCTCCGTATGGATACAGAACCCAAATTCCACCTTCACAAATGTACATGCCAACTCATCCACATACCGTCATGATGGCACCTCCCGGTGGACATCACCCACATGGATACCACTTAGGACACCCACAAGTTATTCCTTGTACAACTCAGTCCCCAATGGGAACTCATGACGGTATGCCTCAACCAGTTATGGATTTGCATGCGTCATAAAGTAGGAAAATGCTTCTTTTAACAATTATTGCTCTTTTAATCATCATTGGTGACGTCGCAACACGTTCGGAGGTAGCTCGACTGTGGCAAACTCACGTCAAGGATTCCAGCCGAAGGTGATGGATTCATTGTTATCATGCTTCACTTTGCATAAATGACCAATTCATGGACCTGTGAATATCACTCTTAAACTTCGAATGCAAAGTTTTATGCATCAGGTGACCGGTACGCCGTTATCTTTTTGTGTTACATGATAATTGTTGGGTTACCCAAAGACTGCTCATTGCACAGATGTTCCACGTGGAGGTTCGAAGAATTTCTGCGTACCAGTTTGCACCCCGAGCTGCAAGCAAGTCAATTTTCTCTGCACGATAAGTGTAGACCTGTAACTGTTGAAGAAAGCAAAAGATAATTAGTGATATCAAATTAACATTTCAATTTTAACATTATCTTTTATAAGTGTAACCAGATTGTATAGAAGATTAGAAAATGGCAAATCATATATGTGATGCTTTGATGTCTTACGAAAGACATTAATTTTGTTTTTAGTGATGATTATATAGGGGAGAAGAACTGTACTGTAGATTTGAGTGAGTTGCTATTGGAAAATCCACATTCCTTTTAAAGTACACCCATCGATGCCCAAACATTCTCGTCCAGGTAGAAAAAACTTATATCTTGCGATAGATGCAAATACGACTGTTATTTGGGCCTTCTTGAATCTTGCTTTTGTTCTTTGTTGTTTGATTATCATTAGATATATTGATGGAGTGTTCGTACGCCTGTTGTAGAGACGTTTATTCCTAACGACGCAGCACTAGATTTTGCTGTAAACATGAAGTGTATGAATATTTCTTGGTTCGGTTATGTGACACAGAGGTCGCATCTGCTTCAGAGGCACTACGGTGCGTTGTTTATGGACCCTCTTTCCTCTTGATATACAGAAAAGACTAAAAGATGATTTTCTTAGGCTACCCTTTTATCAGCAGCAGTAAAAATCGACCAGGCTCGTTGATGTTGTCTTCTTCCAAAAGACAGAACTTTATTATTCAAAGAACTTTCAAAGACCCCACTGTGTGATGTTAAGGCTTTGAGCACACTTGTATTAACGTTGAAAAAAATTGATAATGACCGACGGAATGGGTTACCTTTCTATGATTCCGAGTCAAGGGTAATGCTGGTAATTTATTCATTTGATCCACTGTTGCTGATGTAGGTTGAGCTTGGTACTGGCAAGAAGTAATTTGATGAAAATAAGAAACAGCTTCATTTGACTGTTACATCTTTATTGATTTCAAAACGTACTTCCAACAATACCAATTGTGATAAACATAAAGAATTCTTTGAGCATCTGCAAGATTACCCTGTAATTGATGAAGATATATTGACGCACGAATTTGGGACTATGTTCCCGATGGGTCTGATAACGCCCAACTATGTTTGTGATTGGCTTTACGAAATCATGTACGCGAAGGCAAAGCCGTAAGCCTTGATGGTTTATATGAAGCGGACTGTCGTAACAATATTTAATAAGTCTCACCCACATCTAGTACCTTCGTTCTTCATAGAGAAGACGATTTCCTCTCAGATTTGGCATTACCCCAACGACAGTCGCAGTATCGACAGTCAAGAGTCAAGGTGACAAACCATAATCCTTCCTAATACCATTGCCTATTGCAGAGTGCGACCAATCTGTCATACTGCCCTCCAGGATTCTTTCCACTTCAATGTAAGGTTCTTCACGCTTCCGACAATAGAAAAAAGCTCTAATAGGCCTTTAGGTCACGTGCAGTTGCCTTCACTATGTAGTGTACTGTCTGTTTCTTGCTTCTAAGCTATTGAAATTGTCGAAAATAAGTGTACAAACGACATTTGTTGATAACGCACTGCATTGGAACATCTTAATTCATGAATTATGTCATTGCACTATTGCTCTTATCGTAGGAAGACATTGTACAATAGGACTTGCCTCTTTACATTTTTCCGCATTGTAATTTCACCAACCAATTTGCAGAAGTTTTGATATTTCACGGTGTCTGTGCAACATAATTGGTGTGACTACAGAGGGTAATGTAGGCATTCTGATGCTCATAGTAACCAGACAACCCTCCAAGGTGGTTGAGTTATTACGCGTACGTGAGATAACATACTACTTTGCTACCAAGGCAAGAAAAGGGGAACGATAAGAAGATCTTTTTGTGAAAAGATACATAATCAAAGTTATTACATAAGAGGTACTATGCTTCTACGGACTCTTTTAAAGTGTTTAAAAAGCAGTTGCTGAAAAGACTGACGGACACCAGGTTATAATCAGATTTTCAAAATTTATTTCCATTAATTTCAAAAAGCACGGGAATGTGTTATGGCCGGTTCCTCATTTTGCCCTTTTTGTAACTATCTAGCTGCCAAGAAGTGACCCACAAACAAACAAATGACTAGTCACATTTTGCGTAAATCGACTTCAGTCTTATTCGCGTTACGGAATGCTTTACAGCATCTAAGGTCTCATTATGCAAAGCAAGTAATTTTCAGCCGACAGTAACGACGAATTCGTCCTTTCCTTCTTAGGCTTTAAAGGTGCAGTGAACTTTCATTTCTCTTTAGTGGTGTTCCAAGATAGATCACACCTAATTGCAAATGATCTTTTATTTGCGCCAGTTCGTTCTACTTAATACACTAGTCCACCAAAGCTATTGCTGGCCATTTACAATTTCATGTTCTCGTAAAGGTATTTTTGCTGTGGTAAAGTGATTCTATTCGACTGTCGAACATTTGATAACACGCTGTACACTCGCAAGGTTATGGTTGACATGAAACTGTAAATATGTTTCTTTTTGAGACGAATGTGGATATGTTTGTTTGGATAAAGAATGGAATAAAGGAAAACATATGTTCATTCCTTTTTTTGTTCTTGTTAAAGACCTTTTTCGCTCTTCTTGCGTGTTAATAGTAGGGCGTTTCTCACAAGTTCAGTTTTATCGGCAATATAACCTCTTTCAAAATGAGTGGCTTAGATTTATTCAAACATTGTGCTACTTCCTGTACGTCTACTAAGATAGTTGATCAACCGTTGTTGACATTTTCTTTACCTTGCTTACCGAGGCGATAAATGTCAAGTACTAACGTGGGACAGGGAACAACTGCGCTTCGTCTATATAATAGTACGTTATGTGGGCGGGGGACCCATCTCCAAGTTCTAGAAAGATTCTCCGCGTTGAATTAGCCCCCACCCCTAAGTTAACGAGTTTTTTGTATTACCTATCACCCCCGTTATAATCGCCACCCAAACCAAACTACGAAAAACACATAAAAGATCCTTCAATCAAGTTTTGTTCTATGCACGTTCTGAGAATGCGAGATGCCTCCTTAGAACATCCTATTTCGAATGTGACAACCCCAATCTATTTGAATCGTAAACTATTATGACCCCCAAATTAACAACATAAACTCCAGTGTTTTCCGATTGTGGACAGTATCGTGGGGATGCTAATGCGCATGCTCATATAGGATCGTGGTTTGTGATCTGAGTGTCTTGATACGGAGTCTGTGATATGGTGATTGTGAACCTGGTGATCGCCGGTAGCAACTCCACTTTGGGCCAGAAATTGATTGCCTTCATGAGAACCGGTAACACATGCAGCTGCTAAGATGTTGTCGCCCTCCTCCTGGGGTACGCGCCTACCCTACATTCAGTAATGGCGAAAAATACCCGCCTACCAAGTTGATAAGAGTTTGTCAATAACTCTATAGTTTGTTTCTCTTATCTAAATTTGCCGAACTGTTTTCTTCATCCTTGCAACTAACATTCTAGGAAATTTTACCGTCTTGTTGCATAAGTTTCGGTACCGTACATATCAAAAGAACACACGGACTGTTTTACGAACATATGTCATGCATCATCCTTTACTATACTAGCATCATTGCAAATATCATGATGAAAGACATTTTCCTTTTCCGCATCTGAAGTTAATGCGCCATTTATGTAACAGTTGTCCATTTCTTCTGTCGAGCAACATGTTAACTACGGATATAGGATGTAGGTGCCTCTTTTATTACATCTATCAATAGACTATGAAAGGGCGCTAGATCAAAGCAAGATAAATGTGCGTCTTCTCATCCGTATGAAAGTGCCGCTTTTCTTAAATGGATAACGTCGCATTTCTTTTACAGTTTAAGTGCAAACTTTAAACGGAGACACTGTACAGACTTTAAGTGCAAAGAGGCTGTTTATTTGTAATAGAAAGTTCTTTCTGAGAGAAGGGATAGACTTGTTCACTTTCCTTGTGCCAGTTTACTACAGATAAAGGGCCGAAAATAGCATAGAGTAACGGGCACGTCTTCCTAAATGTTTTGCCAGACACTGCTCACAGTATTGTTCCGGACTGAAGGCAGAATTCGCGAAGAGTTCATTGGAAATGAAAGGATTGTTGCCGCGGATACAAATAACACCTATTTTAGGAAGAAGTTTTCCGTCATTAGTATTGTTGGAAAACGGTCAAATTTGTCAATTTAAATTTTGTCCACAAGACACGTGTTTATTCGTGTTAAGAAATACAGCTTCCAGAGTGGCAAGATCAAACGCTATTTTTAACACCCTAAATGAATGCTGTTGATAGTTTTAGGCACATACTGGCTTTTCAGTATAAGGTTGGCAGATTGCCGTGTCACTTTTCGGGGAAATAAAGTTCGCACAACCAGGTAAGTACTTTCGATGCTTTACTACGCTTTGCTTATGGACACTGATGCATGTTTCGGTAGTCAGAACTGCAATCTCTCCGAAGTGGGGCCTATAAACTCACTTTCACAGCAGCATTTTTCAAGCAAGATTTAGGGTGCTATGCACAACCTTTACCTTGGAACAGATTTAGTTACTGCTGTATCCACCCTCTTTTCTAAATTTAATTAAAAATTTCCAATACAATGGTAGTTAAAGATTAACTGGACACCTCATTGCTCTGTCTTTTTGATCAGACAAATAACTGGTAATACTGTCAGAAATGAAGGCATTGATGACATTTTCCAAGTACACATTTTGTAGAAATTATGTTTTAACGGGCGCTGTTTCTTCGTCGAATTTACTGCTGTAGCAGGTGGTAAGAGCGTGTTGAACTAGAGCAGCGATAACATTAGTTTCCACGTTTCAGGCAAAAAGAGTCCTGTAACGCAAGGATTTTTGTAAATGCTAGCGAGGAGAAAAGAGTAGTTTTCTTTATCTAAAACATGAAGGAAAGGTAAGGAGTTACTAGCCTCCTTCTCCTAGGTAGGATTAAAAGTTGGTTCTCATTGAGGCTTTTTAAAGGAGGTTTTACGCTCTTATTCGGTGTTTGAAATCTGCAAGTCTATCGTCCAAATAAGAAAAAAACGACTGCACGATAAGTTTTGGTGAAACGTTTACTTTCATGGAAACTCGCAAAGATGTTGGTTAAAGTTTGTCCAAGAGGAGAGCCCGTAGTCACTCCGTATCATCCTGTCAAAATATCTTGTTATGAAAATGAACGCAACCGATTTAGTGGCGGCATTTATCAATCCAATACACACGTGGTTGAAAATAGGAGGACTTTGAATTTCTCCACTTTACAGCATTTTAGCACACATTTACTTGGTTTCAGACAATGGAACTTTGTAAAGAGGCAACTAATGTTAAATGAACAAAGAAGCAATGGGTTTGAATCAAACCAAATATTTTGTGTAGTTTCGGCAAACATGAACTTATCTTGGAATGCAATTGTCTGCAAAACGTTTTCTTACCGGTTCTAAGATTTCAGACAACCGATTTGCTCACTCTTGTTGTAAAATAATTGACAAAATATTAGGGGGTGGTGTAACTTCTTTGTGTTGTTGGTAGCACATATGTGCAATTTCGATGGGAAACAGCTGACATGATATGATTATAAACTTAGCCCGATAAAAGATTGATTTATGCTAAAAATACCTTTTTATTAACTGAATATTCAAAAGAGTCAGCACTCAGTCGTTATTTGACTAAAGGCCAGGCTTGCATCGGGTCAAAATTACAGTTCAGCGCCGTGGGAAAAAACAAGTTATGTTTGTATGTTGAATAACTTTGCTGTTGCCTTCTTTGCTGCTCTTTTAGAACTCCCAACGCAATTTTAAATCTCTGTATAACACTTCATCTTTTAACAATATCATTAGACCCCCTTCGAACAATTTTTGACAAAGAAGCCCCAGGTGCTCAAGGAGGAGGCCGTCTAGATAACCTACCGCTAGTGAAATAGAATGCATTGAATCAGACTTATCTTGTATTAAAATAGGAAGCTAACAGTGTGCTAGCAAAGATGTATGGGAACATTTTACTTCAGGGGACACGACTTGTTCTGCCCGAATATTAGGTCGAAATATTCTGGTAAGTCTGAATTTGGAAGTTGCAAGTTAGATCTTTCTGTTATTTTCTTTCTTGGACTTACTGAGTACCTGTATGTCAGACATTGATTGTCATTTTTTTAAATTCTCAGTTTATCAAGTTATGAACTGGATTGAAAGATATTGTTTTGATACAAACGTTTCCGTTCAAGGCAGGACGTTATCCAATCTCAATGTTTGTTGCAGACACCGTTCTCAAATTTTGCCTTGCTGTCCTTATCAACAAGACAAATGTAGTGAGTGCATAATTTTATCGAAATCATAGTTTACAAGATTGTTACATCGCTCTTTTGTATTCATACATTTCATTTGGTACAGCTATTGTCTGAAATGTCTGTCAAATTTATCACATCACCTGGCAACAGTGTCTGTTGTAGGGCATTGTTTTCTTTAACGCAGAACGAGGCTCATTAGCAAGAGAACACTTGGAAAAACAAATGGCAGCAGAACAGACCGGCCGGTGTTACCAAAGGCTGAATAAGAAACGACTCACCTGTTTAGAAATTTTTTGGTAATTGATTCTTTAGGTAAACTAAATAGAAGGTAAGAACTATGTTTTGTTGCAACATAGGGTTGTTTATAGTAACCGATATTCGTACATCAACCGGTATACGTTTCTACTGCAAGCTACCATTTATTTGTTTTTGAGTTGAGGAATTTCTTTCAAGCCTTATAAGAACTTGACAATAATATCATACATATTTATGATCATCCACAGAAAGCTATGAGAGGCAGAGAGAGAGTTTTATTTGAGGAAGGACGGGAGCTGGACAAGCGCTGTTTAGATTTCTTATTTCGTATCGAACGTTGACGTGCAACAGGTTTTACAAAAACTCGTTACTGTAAACCTGCAGTTCGTTCACCAAGGTAGGAGCATTTGGATACTTTAGGAGGCAGTTTCATTGTATTTATTATAAAGCCGTAATTTTTCCTCATACCTATTAAAGTGTTACCACATTATATAATTAGAATTGGCTAAGTGACTATCGTGTGAAATACAAGACTTGTGTTTTTGATAGAATCAAGGCTGTATTATCATCATCCAAAGCAGTACAACAAGGGTTTCTTAATATTAAGGCTTTCGTGTTAAAACTGTAAGGACAAGCCTAACATGAACTTGAGTCACAAGGCAATATCTGTAGATTGCAATTTAAGTCATAGATTCATGGCACTGTTTGTAACAGTTTGGCGTTTGCAGATCTATTTAAATCTTTAAGATTCTCTGCTGAGAAGGCTTATGACTAGAGGACAGCATTCATATGTACCCCACAGTACGTCTGATAGAGTGAAAAATGTAGAATATTGCGTAATGGCAACATTGAGTACGGGGTGCAATTTTATCCTCCTTAGGGGAGAGGCACTCATTCTGCTTTCCATTAACATACCTATGTCTGACGAAGACTTTTCAAAATGTTGTAACATCTGGCTTATTTATTAAAGAAAGGTAGTAGTATAATTTTGCTCTCTAGTTTGTTGCTGACATTTTGATTTCATTCTAACCTTTTGTTAGTGCTATTGTAGGTTATAAAGAGCACTTTTTGTTCTTTGCCTGATACATTGTCTGTATCCTTTTTCATTTTAGACATCCAACTGCCACGTATTTCCTTGTTATGAGAAAGCAGGTAGCTACACAAGCTTCATCACGTCCATTCACAGAATGCAGTTTTGATAATAAAATAAAATTGTTTAATAAATATTTGGATGATCTTACTTTCTTTCAAGAGGAGCTGAATCCCAGTGAAAGGGAGAGATTATGGCAGGACAGAATAACAAATGGTATGCTATTTTGAGATTTTTGTCTTAAATTTAAGAACTTTGATTCATGGTAATTTATATGACTTACTACTATAACTTGTCTTGGTACATTTAGATTATCACATGATTAGTGGTCCTAGTAAGTTACAGGTAGAATTGGAAAATTTGCATAACATGTAATTATGTATAATAATAACAACCCTGTTCCAATTATTTGTGATATAAAGAGAAGTAAAACATTGATTTAAAGTTTTACTATTATTTGAAAATAAATCTCTAACACCAGATATTTATTTGGTGTATTGCTGTGATCTAAAATCCCTTACTTACAGATTTTTTACAGTGCAACTATAACTGCCCTTACCCCTATAAGTAGTAGCAGAGGATTGCTATTGTGAAGAACTTTTGAGGTACTTTCCCTTTCAAAACATGTTTAATCTTCTGGACTCCTCATTCAGTTGATGTGTTCATAGACCTATGAGTAATTTTCTTACTCCAGAATAGAGTGATTAAGCCAATGTTGTATTTTTCAGCTTTGAATCATTATTGGGCGATTTTAAATCTTGAAAGCATAAAACAAAATCTTTTCTAACTAACTACCACAGTTTAAATCATTTCATGTGCATTCTGAACATTAGTACAGTTAAGTGTCTAATTTACTGGCGTTTACAATTTTAGGATAGTAAATTACAGTAAATACTGAAACTGGAAATTTTTTTAGTGATTCAAGTAGAGTAAGGAAAAGTTACTATAAATTGTTGCACCTAAATTTAAATCTATGTAACTAAAGAAATGCAAGTTGGCTTTTAATGTAGATTCAACTACAATACAAACTATGGCAGATGATCATATGTGTATACATTTTTTAAGTTAGGTTAGTTACGTTTCAAGTAGTAGACAGAGTTTTTCTAAGCAAATTAGCCAAGGGATGGGCAGAATAATCACTCATAGATCCTTAAAATTGGTCTCTCCTGAAGCAGTGATTAGTAACTTTTCCAGTATCTGATACAAGGATGGTGATGGTTGCTTCCAATAATTTTGCTGCATCAATAGAAAAACGTTTGTTAGCCATAAAATATTGCTATAATATTCTAGTAAATTTATTATTTAATAAGTATTAAAAAGCATTCAGAGAAAGGTAACGACTTATTCTAAATTAAAACAAAGCATGACCATGCCTTTTTTGGCAAGGTAGCTGTCCTTCCCTGTTCCTTTCTTCCAACTACATTTCAAATCAGTAACTAATTCTCCCACCCTTTTCCAGTACTAATAAGAACCCATGTGGTCTCATTTCAAAAGAAGAAACCCATTATGTTTCAATGACAATTGCCTAGAAATTATCCAAAAGTTGAAATCCCTTCTTAATTAAAATCTCAACAGCAATAATTTACATCAGTAGAATTGTAAAATATCAATAAAGGAAATAACAGTAATAAACATTTGGTTGACTTTTACACAGTTAGTTGAGAGTTGTGACCAAGATGTTACATTGAGAATGCACAATTAAAAATTGCCTTAAAAATTTGTTGTTCAATGTGTGAGATACTTGCAATGTGAAGCAACTATCATTTGGATATTAATTAATGGATCTCCTTAAAGGCTTCTTGGATTGATTTTCAGTGCTTTTTAGATGACTGATGCTTATGTCCTTACTCCTTTGAACTTCTTTGCAATTCCTAAAGTTAGCAAGTTAGAAGATACACTAGTGAAAAGTGAAAATGTCACCACCGGGATTCGAACCCGGGACCCACACATTCGCAGCGTGATGCTCTACGAACTGAGCTATGGTGACCTGGTGATAACATAGTTCACTTTTCACTAGCTAGCCACATTAGCTCCTGATATTCCACCGGTGGACATCACATCCAGCTCTA
Organism: Carybdea cf. marsupialis auct. non (Linnaeus, 1758); assembly: GCA_010016065.2. Classification (NCBI taxonomy): domain Eukaryota; kingdom Metazoa; phylum Cnidaria; class Cubozoa; order Carybdeida; family Carybdeidae; genus Carybdea; species Carybdea cf. marsupialis auct. non (Linnaeus, 1758). Next base: position 22,393 of record JAAAKL020003493.1, read on the forward strand.
CGCAATTCTGGAAACCAGCCTCTCCACTCCATGCGACTTGACCATGGAAGGACAACCATGGCATGGAGAGGCTGGTTTCCAGAATTGTGTAGAGCTGGATGTGATGTCCACCGTGCTTGTTTCTCCCTTCTGTCAAAAGTATTATTCTAGATAATAGATTCATATGATCCTATTAAGTATTAGACTAGTGGATTATCAAGAGTCATCGACCATGTAGTGGTGTTATTAGCAAGATACCAGATTTCCTGTCAAACAAGGAACGATAGATATTGAACTTAGCTTTTGTTTCATCATGAAATAGATAATGAAACACTTTTAATAATACTGCACAGATTTAGAGATACTTTCAGAATTCAGTGTAAATTAGGTTACTGTTTATAAACATGCTACACTTTCCCATTTCCACTGGCAATTTATATGCCGATAGCTATAGCAAGCAGCTTCAAGATTTATTGTTAACTTTTCATCAGGTTGCCTTTCTTGAGCACCTATTTCTTGAGTGTAAATTTTACATTTTTAAAGGTAAGAAAACGAGGTCAAATAGCAACTATTATTATTTATGATATATATATATATATATATATATATATATATATATATATATGTGGTGATCTCCAAAATAATTGTTATAT
>JAAAKL020003494.1:0-23021 GCA_010016065.2 Carybdea cf. marsupialis auct. non (Linnaeus, 1758)
ACATTTGTTTAAAGTACATGCTCTATGAGATTTAAAGGCTGCTGTTGATACGATGATTTATTTTATCTATTTTATTCTCTACCCAACAGGAAGATCAAACGTTGCTACCTGTTCCTGACCACGTCGCGCTGAATCACTTATATGCTCTCTCGATCAAGGTAATTCTGCAACATCAGCATTCCAAGCTACATCTGCGTGTATAAAGGTCAATCAACCCCTTCCATTGATCGACAAAGGACTAGGTTACTGAATGTTCGAATGGACTGTCTTTGAAATTCTTCTGTTATCGCAATCTACTGTAATCCTCATCGCCCGAGGGAGAGTACCCTGAAGAAGTTAGTGAAAGGTCTTGAAGTCGGTATGACGGCCTATGCTATATCTGTGCTTTGACCTCCTGTGTCTTGGAGTCATGTCCTCCAGTAGCGAAGCCAAGACATCAAATCAGGTCTTGCTTGAAGTATGTCATAGAATGCTATTCAAAAGCACCTTACCCCCATTGAGTGTGTCATTTGGCCTTGGTCTCAGAAAGTTGAGACCTTCCTTGTTAAGACTTTGAGCGTTACTAGCTCTATTTATATATCACGAATCTTCCCCTGTGCAGTAATCTACGTAGCTGCTCTTGAGATGTGCGTTAGAGTATGTGCAAAACCTTACCTTCTTTATCATCGAAACGAACTTCTTGAATGAAAATCAGATTAATCATCTGATGGTAGTCGCATCAAAAGATTGTGTGCATAATGTACAACGAGTTTTAAAAGAATAAAATGCAGATAGCATGGTCTTGAGAAGCATTTAGTATCCTTTTAAATAAGGGTAAGCAGCAAATAGGCTGGGAATGTTTTAGTACTCCAGGCTGCTTAATATAGGGGGGAGGGCAGACGCTCAATAGATTTTGCATTTTTGTTGGACCCTTTGTGGTATTTTATTACTTTACAATGAGTAATTTTTATCTTGTCCAAAATTTTGTGCCTCCTTTAAACCCTTTCATTAAGACATTACAGCTTGAAACTGAAATAGAAAAATACAATTATATTTGAAACACCTGGATGTATGCGTATAGAAAAGTTGTGAAAAGTCTATTCAGAAATGCTTAGATAGGTGAACCTCATTTGTGGAAAGACGGAAGTAAACAAGAAAATTGAGAATTCTTCCTTAATATTAATTGCACGCCAGTTTCTTGGTCAACTATAATAGATGCTTTCATCGAAGGTCGACATTATCATTTAAAGAATCTCCATAACATTTTTAAAATTTCTTTAATTATGTCACGAACAGCTTTTGTTGCCTTGTTGGCAACCCATGTTTGGAAAACCCAAGCACCTTTTCCAAGATATTGGCACCTTTGTCAAGGGGTACTCTGACACTCAACTGAGCTTTCGTTGAAACATCTCTCGTTTCATCCACTTGAGTGCTTAAGAAGAAACGCTCTCCAATACCTTCATCGATTTTATCTCCAATTATATTATCAACTTATTCTATTAAAAGCCACTGGAAACAAAATAACCGTGTGGTCCGTGATTTGTACGCTTGAAGGTGACTACAGGACTCTTCTATAATCGGGGAATCATATATAAAATTGTTCATGCTCTTGTAACAAATCTGTGTTCATGTACGGGATAATCTTGGTTGAAATAGCAAGCGCGGCATACAGAATAGCCCATTGAGACTTTTGTCACTACAAGCCGATTCTTTGTTATAACACGAGCTTTGAAACGTTCAAGACTTTGTCCTAAGTTGTCATTCTGGAGTTTGTAGATCATCTAAAATCAATTTTCGTTTCTCTGTTCTTTGTACTGCGAAAGATTGTTGTAAGCAATGAGGACACGAGGTCGCTTCCTGGAGCAATTGCTATTTTGACGATCTGAAAACCTAACAGTCAAGTATGACGTCAACGAACTCGTGCCGGAGCCAGTACTCATGCACATTATTACGTAAACCTTTGTTATTGTCGTGGCATAAAACTTTAGCACGACAAACGTTATAATCAGGATCAAAGACCGCTGTTAAAGAGTTAAGTGTTGTTGAAGACTTAACGAACAACGTCCATCAGTCAAATATGGGGTTTGAAATTTAGATTCGCTGTTGTGCTAACATTTTAGGGCGTTTCAAAGTGAGTTATACTGTTTGTGAAACTTTTGATTTTTACAAATTGATGTTTCCTTAGCCATTTTGGTCTCTCCTTTCTCACGTTGTTAATTTTTAAGGTTGTGGCGGTCATGACCTGCACGCTTTACCTCCTATATTCTCTCGAGTTTTAGCTCTGAGAAACCAGATATCCCTGTTGTAGGAGTTGTGGACTTTGGGTAAGAATCTTAGTGTAACGGTATACAGTTATTTTGCAGTTTATATGATTTTTACGTATGATTCCTAGTTTAATCACGTTGTGTGGAATGGCATGGCCATTTAATGCGCACCATATTTGTTGCTTTCTGTAGAGAACCGATTCTTAATTGATACAATACCCTAATTTTAGTATTCACTTTTCTTTTTCAGGATGCGGTGATGACTTTGAGTGCCACACATCGATACAAGCGCAAGTATGTTACAACAGTCTTCTACAAACCAATAAGGTAGCAAGTCAACATATACATGGCATACAGCATGGAGACTTTCTGTCAAATGGTTACTTAGGTAGTACTGTTTGGCATTTCCTGTTTTAAGAGTTCGTTTCTTATAGTATCTGAAGAGAAAGGATTGCATGGAAACACAGACGAGATCTTTAGACAACGATCTGCTGAGATTTACAGGATCTGTATTTTATTCGGAGAGATTTCGGACGACTTGATTTATCAGTGGAGCACAATGTTAAGTGTAATGGCGGCCGTGACAAGGATTTTCTAATATGTTAAGCAAGCTAAAGATATTGAGGTGGTAGTATTGCCGTTAGAGTATGAAAAACGTCTTCCAACCAAATCATTTGACATTTTCAACCCCTTTTGAAGTATTTTAGATTGCCATATACAAACAAAGCTGGTGAGGTAACTGTTACAATGAGCAGTTATGATGCTGAGTGAAGTAATGCGGTGACGTTACTGTAGTGACGGTAAATTCTTTAAGATTTCCATATTTGGGAGAATGTACGTGTGAATAACTCTTTTGAGCTGCCATAACTTGTATGTATTGTAGATACTCAGGCCCAAATACCTGTAAGGAACTCATTTGAGTGGAGACCGTTTCTTTGGCAGTCTAATGCGTCAAAGCACTCTGAATCATTACTGAAAGATTTCGTAGAGTTCCGAGGCAACTATTACGTTCATGGCGTGTCTTGTGATATTGTTGTTATCAAGGATACCATTAGCTACTCTATATTTGTTTCTCTCGCTCTCGTACACACACACACACACACACATACACAAACTATCGCTCGCTCGCTCGCAACTCGCTCGCTCCTGTTTTGATCACTTTTTGATGGTCTTTCTCGTCAGTAGATTACATAAATTTACTCGTAGAAACAGTGTTGCATTAACGATGGATGAGTTTCTGGTTGTCTTCTGGCCCTTTCAATTTTCATTCATATTTTATTATTCATGTACCGTGCAATCCGTGTCGCACTTTTGATCTGCGATATAAACCCATTACAAGACCAAGTGTTCAAGTTCATCGCTCAACTGTTTTCTCCCTCAACTGTTTTCTCTCTTTTTCTTTTCATGCTTTTGTGTTATTTGCGGTTGGATTTCAGTACGATTTTGGACGCAGTTAGCAAAAGTTCCCCGATCGATATTAAATTGGCGAGCAGCAGAACTTTTAGAAAACTGTTCTGCATGTAGAATAACTTTCAATGTGAATGAAGCAGTGTAGTTACGAAGTGACCTGAGCTTGCCATCTTGTCAAGATCAAAATCAAACATCAAATTTGTTTCATCGCGATGAATTGGCTTTAGGATTTCTGACATTTGTTTACGTTTTCTAAATCACAATCGTTTTGTCAATCAAAAATGTCACGTGATATTTTCCCAACTTTTGTTTGGTTCAGCTTTATGAGAAAGCAATTCTATTGGCCGAGAAAAAAACTAGAAGTATGGGTTCGATTCGTTTTCCCCAAGAGTTGATTCGTTTGTGGTATTTGATGTGTTCATGTAAACGTGTTCGAAAATATTTTTGATACGATACGATGACGCGATGAAGAGAAATGTCTTCAAAATACGAAATGCTGTGCAAAATTGAATTTCCTGATCTTGTTCATGGACATTAGATATACAAGGATTGTTGGTTGCATGTTATTGGAAACCAACTCTATTGCAAACCGAACCCAAGAGATGAAGCACGAACATACGACAAGCATGCACTGGGTGATAATATACTTGTTGATTGTGAACTTGTTTCAGTAGGGAACGTGCCTATTGACTTGACCCGACTTAAATCTTATTTTCTCACAAATGGTAATGAGGAATAATGATTTGAAGGCAGAGGTTGTTGGCAACAGAAAAATAGAAATTATGTGGTGGTTCTAGGCAAATACACTGCAATGACGAATGGTATAAAGTTTGCGGACATTTTGCTAGAAAATCTGGAAGAAAAGAAGAAAATTATTGACAGTATGACGATGTCTAAAAGTTTTTATGGAAGTTTCCCTGTTACAAAGAAATTGAAAAGAATAATAAGAATGTAAACTAGAAAAGGCAGTGTTGAGTTTCCTTCTTTTCCGTAATACTATTTTATTAAAAATTGTATTCACCCTAATCAAGGCCGAAGCCACTTCTAGGAGCGGGTTACTTTTCCTTTTCGGATGACAATCTATTCATGCTTACTTTTTAGGCTTACTTTTCACGCTATTTTATGCTTTCTATTCATGCATGTAGTTCCCCTCTGTCCTATCTCTCGAAGCATAGCTCCCACTTTACGAGAGCAGATGACAGAGCACAGTACCTCCGGGATCGTGCCAGGCAAGCTCAGGGTCGGTTCGAACTCACGACCCTCGGAGTGCGAGTGTGACACTCTACCATTATGCCACTATTGTGTAAATCGAGAATTCGAGGGTAAACGCTTATTCGAAGGCTGCTTATTTAATAATTTCGACAAGAGGCGGGCTTAATCGAGGTATTGCGGTACGTCAGGGTGGGTTTTTTTTCGTAGCTGATTCACTTTCTTCACATCAGTAAAATTTCAGTGATGGGCCTAATAGACCAGAACGGGAAAGGACTGATCTCATTTTGGCACGAAAGTGTACCTGTAGTCTAACGTCAGAAAGCAGTGAATCAAAGTGCAGTAGTGGCTCCAATGCTTTCGCCAATACATCGATCGTAGTATTATGCAGCCGAAATAGCACATTTGGCAATTGGACACCCGTCTTCCATGCCTAAAGAACCTGCCTTTGTATTTGAGACAAGGTTACATAGACTCAAGGAGTGATACATCAAGACAGATAGTTGATTCTAAGAAACAAAAGGACGTCAAATCAAATATTACTCTGAATCATGGACGTCTAACTAATAACCGCAGGACTGAAAGCTAATTTTTCAGGCGTACCAGATGAGGCCAGTTTTTGAAATAGGTGAAACGGGAAAAGTTACAGAGACGCGTGAAAAAAGGAGTCTGAGAAAACAAATTAAGCTTGAAAAGGTAGCTGACTCATGAAGATCGGTAGCTCATTTGACAAAACTCATTCTAGACATATTAACAGTCGGATGGAGGTAACAAAGACAGGAATGACAAGGTCAGGTAGTATAAGAAAGTTAATGCAAGCCTTGACTGCTAGGAAGATGAAAAGAAATGGAAAATGTGCTTGCTCTGATTGAACTATGGTAGTTGACAGCAGAGCTCTGGTGACCGGGTGATAACATTGCTGACGTTTCTCTAGTCGCCTTATTAGTTGCTCAAGTCGCATAGCGCAGAGAGGCTGATCTCTATATTGCTTAGAGTGGGATGTTGATATCAACGGGTTGATGATTTCCGAACTAATGTGGCGACTAGAGAAAAGGCAATTATGTTGTCACCATGGCTGAGTTGCCATAGCAGCACTTTTTAATACTTGGTTCGATTCACCGTGTTAACATATTCACTTTCCGCGAATATCTCTTCAAACATAGCATTTCAAATAATCTTTTCTCGATGATATTTGGTAGGTTTCAATGGGCTTTGGACAGATTGATAGGCCAAATCTTCAATAATTCAATATCCTAATTGATCAAATTGTGCAGTTGTGCAAGATTCCAAATTTGCACCTTTCGTATAGGTTGACATCTACGATCTTTTCAAACAAAGAGTTTAAGATGCATCTCTTACTAGCAAGCTCCAACTAGCACATTTCCCTTCAATATCTGTAAATATTAGTTTGAGACACTTCAACCGTTATCTACCATAAAGTTCATACCAGATTTTTAGAGGCTTATTGAAGTATAGCTTAGGCAGTAATCAGCTTTGACCCAAAATAGAAAGAATTTAATTATTCGTTAGTGCCTTTATTCTTAGTTGAGAAGCAATGGTGTTCAATTTGAGGCAAAGGCGTTCCTTCTGGCACAAACCCGTCCAGGAAACAACATTTAATACGCAGTGACGACAGCATAAACGAACAGCTTCGTATTTCCCCAATTTCTCTTGAAGTATGGATTTTACAGTAAACATCCTATAGGCTTACTTTCTCGCCACCAGTCGTATGGATAATGGTATTTTTGGATCTCTGCTCCGTAATGAGGTATATTTAACAGCTCTCCAGCAAAGCTAGTGTTTGGCAAAGGGAGCTGAACTAAATATGATGGAAATGAATGAAAACGACGATAGTTGATAAAAAATATGTAAGACTCCCAGCCTACTCGATTCATGATTCCTTGTCCATGAAAATCACGAAATACCATCAGATCTCCTCGTGCACTTTTTCGTTCCACTCGGTAGTGACCAAAGTACGGCCGGTAGTAAATATTGACTCCTTTGGCTTTAAATTTTGTGATCATCTTCTCTTCATCAGTTTTGATTAACTGATCATGAAAAAGTCCAAAGTCGAAATCTACATCCCATGGCAGAGGATTGTTGTAGCGCAAAGCACCCCATAAGCTGCAGAATACGAAGAACATGTTTTGAGAGTAATTGATGATATGATTTACAACCCAGGGTCAATTCATTTTGCTCCATTCAATCATTTAGAAGTATAAATGACAAAAACTGCAAGATGCTGTGTATAGTATGAGTAGAATCATAACCTTTCCTGTTCTACACTGATTTTATCCAAATCGACTATTTTGAACCCTATGAAATCATTCATAATCGAAGGGTATTTAACTGTTTTGTATTTTCAATAGTATTAAGAACAAAATTAAAACACAATGGCCCAAACAGTGTACAGTGCCAAAAAGGTTCATGGGGCATTAGAAATTTTATATTGCAGATGCTTTGCCCTGCAAGGCAGTTACCTTTCATAAGACTTGCTAGTTTGCTTGTGAAGTATTTGTGTAAACAAGCGCCAAGCAAAATCTGAATTAGAATGGAGGTATTTCTCCCAAATGAATATATTTCTCCCTGCTTACCCTCATAGATGATGAAATTGACAAGGCAAATAAAATATGTTTGACTTGAGGTTAGTAAAGAACAAAATCTGGACGTCCTTATTTAACGTGTTGGGTCAGTCATAATTTAAGTTTCTTATGAAATAAAGATAGTGTATTAGAAGAAACGTCAATACGTACTTGAGGAATCATCATACCGTTGTAAAGGATAAAGCTATTAATTCCCCAGGTGCTCTCTCTTTTACAAAACGTCTATGATCAATGCATGGCATTGATTAAAATTATTTTATTGTATCTATAATAATAATTTTAGAAAAGATACTAGAAACGTAGAAAATATGTAACCAGAGGGATTTGAGCCTGTGGCACTTGCATTTTCGGTGAATATAGTGACTGAATATGGTGATCCGTGATGATATGTGACATATTTTTATTTCTCTAGTCGCCACTTTAGTGCCCAACCCTCCGCCAATGAACATAGATATCCAGTTCTTCGTAGTTATGAAGACCAGTTCATCGGCGTTATGTGAAGGACTACATTTTGGTCCATCAATGTGCCCAAAACCTATTGAATGTTGTAAGGTATGATTGAGGTTATAATAAAAACCCTAAACCATTGATTACTTCAAAATTAAAGGTGGGCCATGCACAATGACCGCCAGGGAGGCCTCTTAGAATCGTAGAAGTTGTACTTGTATGGCCGTGTAGTGTCAAAATAAGATTATGAATATGCAAATAACAGCAAAAGGATCTCACTCAGAAAATGAATTATAGGATGAAAGTGCAGGATAAAGAAACTGCTACATTTTAGACTCACCTCCCATAAACCAAGAAATGTGTTATATTCTGCTCATTAAGGATGATATGTGTAATTCTAACCAGCGTCACAAGGTCTTGCATTTCGTCTTTAGAGAGATAACAACCACTTTGACTTCCTCTCCATGTATACCATGAGTAATTTACTTCATTGAGAGAATGGTAAAGAAAGCAGATGATGAAGAACCCAATAATAGAACCGAATGTCTTCTTTGGTGATAAGTTTTTGCTTCTTCCATGACACCTGCACCATTTCAGCATTTCCAGCATATAATGCCCTGCAGAAAAACAACTCCGCGGTTAAATTTGAAAGGTGACGTAACTATCTCCAAATCACCAATAAAAGTAAAAAACCCATTAAAGAGGTCTACTTTGTTTCATTTTCTTTTCAAATTTATAGCTTTTAATTGCTGTCAATAAAAATAAGTTAAGTTCCAAACTCGTGACACAAAGTAGCACGTTCCTTGTGTCATAATGTAGCCATCCTGTTTTCATTGCAGAAGTTTAAATAATTTATTACTCTTAATGGATTCTAATTCAAAATTGGTGCTTATGCGATACCGTTTGGCTTTCTATTGGCTACTCAAAACTCATTACTGTTAATGTCACCAGACAGCAATTCCTCTTTTTGTCTTTCCAAAAAGCACTCTTAGCCTCAAGAATCTCTTTTTAAACGGCCATAAAGTTCCACAATCAGGGAATAGGTTTGAATAAAGTACGAGAGATAAGGTACTAAATTCCAGCAATTTGCTGATGGCTAAATTTGAGGTACTCTTTTTAGAGAACTTACGAGCACAACTTACCTGAAGAATTAATTGGCGTAACACCGGTTTCTTACCTTATAGATTGCCAAGACGTTTTTTCAAGTCATCTTTTTCATATGATTGTCACTACGACTACACGTTCAAATAATTACAAGCAAACTTAATTTACATGGCTAGACGTTCCATAAATTGTAAAAGCATTTTTTTTTTGAGAAATCTACAGGCAGAACATACGGTGGTGATAAAACTTGTTACAATAAAAATATTTTACTTTCAGTTGGCTTTTTGAGACAGCTGCTGTAAATATTGTGCTGTCTTGTCGAACGCAAAGGAGATACTTTCAGATAAAGAGATGCGCTACTAGAAACATATAGTTTCCATGGTTTGTGAGGCTTCAATATCTTCAGGAACTTGCACTGATGGACCCTGTACACGTTTAGTAAGGAAGGAGGGAACATATAACTATGTATGCTTGTATGTATGTATGTATGCTTGTATGTATGTATGTATGTATGTATGCATGTATGTATTTACCATGAAAAGTAAACAAAAATACAATTGAAGAATACCCATTAATATTAAAATGACTCAAATTTAAACATTTACAATAATGACATCAAAAATACTGATATAGACCTATCTCTAATATAACCATCTCTAATTTAAAATGGCAGGGATAACATTAAAATGTCTCAATTGCCTTATTTCCATAATGGTCACTTTGAGATGTGTCAATTAATGAAAAAGATTTCAAAATGTTATACACAACATCCACCCTGTGCGACTCTTATAGCAGCCCTTGACTAGAACACAAATGTTTGTTTCTTTCTTCCAAATATTTTTAAAGAAATTTTCCTTAGTTCATGTTTAAACATGTTTGCACTGTTCGTGGACTTGAGCTCAATTGGTAAACTGTCCCGTATTTGAGGTCCAAGGTAAGATAAATTTGTCTGTCCCAAATTTTTTGGGTTGCTGGAATAAAATTTCTTGGGTGTATTTTGGAGACAAACCTTTCATAAAGTTGAAACCATATACATACACAAATTGACTTTTTTGAAATCATTGATTCTAGTATCAACTGCCCCGCCATGACCCGAGAATTGATCTCTGTGGGATTCCAGTTTACAGATTACTACGGTCAGACTATCCCTTTCCAACATTGACTATAAACGTTCGGCCTTGCCGGTAAGACTTTAAGGTTGTGGATTTACTAAATCTGAGGTAGGACAATTCATCGAAGAGAATTATATGGTCAATTGTATCAAGTGCTTTTAGAAGGTCAATTAAGACCATACCTGTTAGCTGTCCAGCCTTGAAACCCTGCAGAATTTTATTACTGAGGTAAGATAAACAAGTTTACAAGTCTACAAGTAGTAGAGTAGTTTGGACGAAAACCAGACTGGTATTTATACAATATATAGTTCTGGTCTAAGAACTGTTACCTGACAATAAGTAATTTTTTCTATAATTTTTTTAGTCGTCGTAGCAGAGAGATCGGTCTATAGTTTTTAGAATCCTGTCCGCACGTACTTTTGTAGGTTGGTTTAGTTTAGCTTGTTTGCAATTGGCAGGGAACTCGGGAAGTAAAATTTGCTTTGCTTGCCCAGGCAAGTTGACCGCGCAGTTACCTCAACTGTTTTGTTCAGCTTTCTGAATTATCTAATCAGAACCTCTTATTTTACAACACTTTCATAACAAAGATGGCTACCACATCTGACAAAGTTGCGTAGACTTCGGATATGGGGAAATAATTACTGGCTACTAACGAACGGGGTAAATTGGGACACAAGGGTATTGCAACAAACACTAGTTAACAAGTTTGACCAGCGATTTGACCGTCTTGCCTGTCATAGGACACTACGAAAAGACATCCATATTGAATTCCCTTGCTTTGATGGTGGAAATTAAAAGTTCTATAGGCTCATTTTCAACCATAAAAAAGGTAAGATCTGAAGGCCAGAATTCCTTGGGTAGCCTCCTACAGCCTCGTTTTCAAGAAGAAGAAAAAGGTTAACCTTTACTTTTGAAATGTCGTTCCATAGACTCGCAAATAATCTAAATCATCTAATCAGCCAGTAAACATTTTTCTTTGCAGACCCATTTTATATGTATTGATTGAGAAGCAGTACTATTGAAACCACTTCTTTTGTTTAAAGTGCAAAGCAAAGATCTATCAGTTGTGACGACAAGAACTGGTTGCACTGATTGGATTGTCGTTTGTAGCGGCGTAAACTGTTCACGATTACCACCTGTCACATATTGTTGATTTCAAGTGCTTTTGACGCATGCCTTCCGTAGTTTTTCAATGTGGTTTTGTGGGAGATATATTTGCTGAACCAAGCCACCACTTATGATTTTACTGTTATTATGATGGTAATCTTGGAATCTTTGCAACCAATACTTCACATTGGTTGATGAGATTTAAACGGTTTTTATAATGGGTTACATCCGCCGTTTTTGGTTGTAAAATTAAGCAAGGTGGGTTAGTCTACTATCGTGGCCAAAACAGCTTTCTCAATACAAGAACCCGTCCAAAAATTTAAAGGTCAAAATCCAACCAAATGCTTACCTTTATGTTTACTGAGGGGTACAAATATCTAATTGGGGGGATTTCCATTCGATCGCTGCCTACTCAGAAAGCCACTATACTTCATGCTTAGTGTACACGCTTTGATTGTCACTAATGATTTCAAATATGTCGTGTTTGTCACTAACAATTTAAATAAGTAAGCATTTAAAAAAATAAATATCGTTGGGTACCACACGGATTGCAGCGTTGTCTATGTGTACCATGTCCAAAATATTGTTGTGTACATTGTCATAACCACATGATAAATCTGCTTCAATGTACAAATATCCGGGTTTTGAAGATGTTAGCCTGTGCTTATAACATTTAATCACTTCCTCTAACAACCACAAATGTCAAAACTATTACTACGTGTGAACACTTATGAATTTAAAATAGTCAGAATTTTTAAAACTCTTACTATCAAGGTTTTTGGAAGTTAAAAAACCGTTTTTATTTCTGTAGTCGACAAAGCTATCTAGAGATAATAAAATATCGATTCCTGAAAAATATCAAAGCCTAATTTGAATCCTACGAAGTAGTAGTAAACGTAATAGTTAGGCCAATACCAATAGAACACCCAGATTTAAACTTTCTTTTTATACCAAAAGATATTTTCTCTTTCCGTCCTGAAACAACCACAACACAATGATGTTGTACTTGCAATAGACAATCATTTCCTGCATTTTGCATCTTTTCAGTCACATCTTCTTGCCTAGACCTCATGTAGAGACATTGCACATATATCATTTTAAGATTTTCGAATAATAGCAGGCACCCAATTGACTGACTGAATACCTGTGGTTTTAAGATCTATTTCAACAACAGCATAACCAACTGTGTATGCAAATACATTGATTCAGAGGTAATTTCTAACTATGTGTTTACAATACCTATGCCCTTTGACACAGGCACGTGCTTCTATAACAGTACAATTACCACATATGTTATCCACATTTAAATGGCAAGGATGACATTCACAAAACTCATGAGCACGAGACAATGCAACCAATCAGTCATCAGATCATGACAGTCAACGCGATGGCCTAGTCTCAGCATGCTAAAACTTTAGAAATTAACACCGGGCACTCACATGCATGGTTATGAAGGAATTGATTGTTGTTGCTGATCTGCTTTTATCAGTTTTAAAACTGTTAATGTCCCTGATTGTGTAATTTTGTAAGAGATTCAAATGAAGGACCGCCTTTTTGTGAGTCTCTTTACTCCGTTACCCGTCTTTCTAAGAAACCCAGTTTCTCTTCGAGGCTTACTCTAAGCTGCTTTCGGAATGTACATAACGAATTGCAAAACTGCCTATCTAGAGTCTTACATTAATTGCAAATGTACGGACATGAGAGAAACAGATGTAAATAATCCATTCAACTTTATACTTCATATCTATAACTGACAAGAACACACTAACCGCCATCTATGTACCTTAGTCGCACACCAATCAGACATTAAATACTTACTTGGTTCACATGTTGTATCCACCCACAACAAATTAGTTGCTAAAACGAAGCTGGTGTGAAAAAGAATTTGCGAAATTTTCCCGGTCATAGGTCGTCATTGTTAAACATAACACAAGTGCAATGTCTTTTGGATGGCATTACAAACGTAGCCAAATCTTAATTCTCTTCTTATATATTAACGAGATGGGTGATTTTACACCTGAATTATTCTAAAATTTACCCTAAACTTCCTGTTAGATCAGGCTATGTAAACAAAAAGGATCCCGTTTTTCAGTAGATAAACATAGTGTTTTGAAAACCTGATGCAAAGATAATATCGCCGTTGTTGCAAGTACATGTCAGAGTTTCACTTTAATTGAAAGGAAGGCAAATTGCTGCACTTGCGGACAAATTCAAAACGTTTATATTTGAATTGAAGGTTGAATGCGATACGAGAAGAACAAGTTGATGTTATTCTTTGAAAGGGAATAAGTTGCAGTTGCTTTGTCATAAGCTTTTCTTGAAGCATTCAGAGCACGAGAATTCAAGTTATCTCAAAATGTAACTTGACTAATTTTGTTGCACCAAGTTTCCCATTATGTTACACTAGTTACTCTCTTCTAAAATCAGCAAAAATGAACATTAAATTTGACCTCGTAAGGAACGTGGCTACTTAGAGGAGGAATATCAAAATGTCATGATATCAAGAATAAACTTCTTGCAAATTTTAAAAAAGGGCATTCCTCTTTCTTAGAAACAAAAATAGATTGCATAATTTTGTAAACACAAAATTAATATTATCTTGATATATATTCTAATTAAAATAGATCAAAAGTCAAAGCTAAAAGGTCACCGATCTTTACCTTTTCCTTCTTAGTATGGTCAAAAATTTGTTCCTTCTCTAAGATATAACAGTCCGCCATATCATGAATTGACCGTTGAACCCCTCAAGAATCCTCTCATGAATAGCATTTCCTTCGTATATGGCACACCAATTACTCGAATGGGAAGGGAGATGGCTGACTTAAAAGAGATCGTTTCAATAGAAGACAAGGTAATGAATGGCAGGAGGAGTTTTGTAAGGGACAAAATGGGGCTGCTGCTGGTTGGCTCCGAGTATTGGTAGGACACAGGGCAAAAAACCATCTATGACTCTGATCACACACCTGCATTAGACTGGTTAAGATTCATTGTCTCAAAATAATGCGTCAAAGATATTTACAATGATGCACTCACTTCCTCTTCAAATTGTGCAAGCTTTACTTTATCACTTTCGAACGTGCTTGCTCCATCTCAAGCTCATGTTGCTGTCTTTACTGTGAGGCGAATGCATTCGATACAGACAGGTAAAGTATTTCAATAGGATAATAATTGGATGGGTGGACTTATTACTAAGGAAAACGTATGTCATTCAAGAGGCGAAACATAAGATACAAAACAATCGAACAACTAAATTGGTTGAAGCTGGTCACAAACTACTAAATTTTGGTGCAATAACATGTTAATCTGTGTTAACCGCCTAAACTAGGTTTTAACTGGGTTACATGAAAAATTCTAATTGTGAACAGAAATCTACATATCTGAACTTGAGCCATAAGGAATAGGGCACTTCTAAGTTTGATCCGCAAAACTCGGCTAATTAGCATTCAAAATAGCTGCAGCATGATTTTGGAGTACCAAACGACTACTAAGGAGTTTATCTTATCAGACAAGTTACATAAAATCTCTCCCTGCTCTAGATGAAAACATAGGCAGAGCCGTCCATCTCCAGAAGGCAAATTTTTCTAATCAAGTTGACAATTTAATAAAGTCATCATATCTGCATATCAGGTAATGTCATGGCCTCCCAGTTAGTAGCGGCAACATCACATTCAAGACGGGAGGAGGGTAGTATATCAACAGAAGCATAGGTTACAGAAGAATTACTCTCACGCTGTCATGATCAGTTCTTGCTTTGTGCTTATTTGATGGCTTGTACTATATTGTAACACGATAGCATATAAAACTTTAATTATTCTGTCCTCATATAGTAGATTGCTCGGTTAGCTTTTGTAGGCAGGCTGACTCTGACTAGAAATTGATAAGATTGGAGAGATTTAGATCTCTCAAACACAGCTGCTGATCATTAAGACAAAAACAGTGAAGGCATATTATATGCATCGTGTTGCAATACAATGAACATAAGTAATATTACTATACTACTTCACTACAGTAATCCCCTATTTTCTGTTACAGAGTGTGAGGGATGTGATGTGGCAGAGAATCACATGTCCTAAGCCACGGAATGGTGAGGTAAGGTGGCCACTCCCTTTCCTCGCCGCCCTTATCCTTCCCCAGCCAATGCCACGTTCCCGTTTTTTTGCTGGGTTCGGGGTAGAAATTTTCATATTGACGGTCCAGAACGGACAAGAACCATCAACCCTCTGATTTCTAGATCAGCTCTCCACTGACTGAGCTTACTGGAAATATATGAACGTAATGTGAGATGTATTTATGGTACTTTTCATACGTGTTTACATCCAACTAGATGTACATATCGAATCCCACTAGGGATGAAGCTGGAAAATGTCTCTCTTCAATGTTTTCTTCTGTACAAATGTATAAGAATGTAAATACGAACATCTCAACGTGCAAAGTTTACTTACCAGCAAAAGAAATGAATGCTTCCACCAAGATTTAATACTTCTGTTTCCAAAACAAAACACAACGGTGTAACTAGCTTTACTTTGTCCTGCTCATAGTTTCAAATCTGGAACATGTGCTCCGTAGGTAATGTCAGGATTTAATTTCTCAATTGCCCAAGTTCAGTGTGGAGACTCTGTTAGCATATTTGATAAAAACGTGCATCTCCATAGCAACTAACATCACCACTGCTAGCACAGTACCTCGAACAATTGCCATTTGCGAATAATGTACCTTATTAAAAACCTAAAAGTGAAGTTGTAGTTAGAATTAGACAACACTTTAGCTGGAACAATTTTTGATAGTGGCTGATTGAATTGTACACTATCCACAAGATGAGATTTTCCATACAAAATACAAAATTTCCGAATTGGAACCCTTTGATATTGGTAATGTTTTCTAAAAGTGTGGAAGTATGTCATGAATAATTTATTGTTATTAATCGGTCCGTTCAGTTATAAAACGTGAACGAACAACGCCTTAAGCAACCCTCAAATGGTTAACATTATTAGTATAATGTTGGCTAGGCAGCCTTTGATTACATGCATCAGTAGAAACATGGGCACATAGTACTAAAAATCTCTCAAGAGTAGTAATGTTTTCTAGCATCACTTCAATATGATTTGTTGGATGGATAATCAACAATGGTGCAAGTGGAGTGTTACGACTTGTACCTGCTTGTTATGAACACAGATAATCCGGTCCTGTTCAACTGGTGAGTTCTAGGAACTGATTTTTTTTGTCTGTGGATTCCAATGAGAATCTCGCGCAAGCTTAGAAATTAATAGCTATAAACAAATTTATAAATTTTAATTTAGCCTCCTATTTACGATTGACATGTACATCACACCTAAACAGTTTAAACTCTTGCTGATTATACGTTACCGGATTTGAAAATTGAGCTAACTCCGAGTAGAACAAACGTCATGAACATTGACAATGCTTAGAAGCATCGGAGCGTTTATGGTATCTCATTAAATACTGGACTAAGGATTTGAAACTTTCTAACATTTATTGCATCTACGGTGTGCCTCCGCTTCATGCGATTATAAACAATAGCTAACGATCGAGGGTTGAAAATCAGACAAGTAAATTGCAGGTGTTCCTCTCATTAAAAATAATCCTCCTTTCGCATTAGATGATTGGAATAGTTCTCGTCACTGAGTGTCATTGCACTTTAAATCAATCAATATATTTATGCTAGCAATATGCTGCCTTGATAGATACAAGATCAATGCAAAAATAAACTATTAGCAGTTCTTTCCACGATTTTTTTGTGCATACGTTACCTAATAGATAGATTAGAGACAGTGTTTTTACACTTCCGTGCATATTTTGAATAAATCTCTTTCCCAAGAAAAATGTCATGGCTTTTTGTGTTTATGTGATCCCTCTTTCCTGGATCTGGTTAATAAAAGTAGTGCTCCCCTGATAGCATTTGCACAACTACCGCTATTTAGTAGATTCTGATAAGTTAACCCCATTTGTTGTTCTATATTGTGCTACTCTTTGATTCTGATACGAGTCCCACATCGATAAATTTTTATCTTAAATAAACATCTATTTGTGGTGTTGGTGCCCACAACTGTTTTTTTCAAACACTTGCACTAGAATTTTTTTATCAAATACTTTTGGGAACACTTTGTCGGGAAAATTATTGTCGCGAACAATTTATCGACTACAAACGTCTCTTTCACCAACTACCAAAAAAACTAGATTAAAACTAGGTCTCTTCAAGTAAAACCAGCCATTTACAAAAATCAACATAAAAAAGGTTCGCCACATTTTACAAAGACATATAACATTTTCGAAGAGAGATGATTAAAAGTTTGAAGAGCTACTAGAGAATTAGGAAAGTGTGTTACCAATGGGATTTGAATACGCGATCCACACATTCGTGGCGTGGGCTCTACCAACTGAGCAGGGTGACCCCCTTGATAACATGAGCTATTTCTCTAGTCGCCACATTAGCTCCTAATACTCTACCGGGGGACATCGGCATTAAGCTTGAGGCATTTTCGGAGATCAGTCTCTCTGCGCCATGTGACCGGGCAGCACGTGGCAATCCTTGCAGCACGTGGTCCCTGATATAGCCTGGTACGGAATTCCAGAGTTCTGGTGCACTTCCAGAGTAAGATCTCTTGCCACAACGTTTCAGCTTATGATCTTTCATTGCTCAAAACTTTGTTTGCTAACCGCAGATTTCTTGATGCCTCGTAATGAAGTATTAGGTCTTCAAATATCCTGAAGCTTTATTGTTGAAGCACTTATAAACAATAAACGAATTTTAAAATTAATTCGATACTTCACAGAAAGCCCGTGAAACTCAATCAACAGAGGAATGGTCTGACGTTTTTAGATCCATTGTTTTGACAGACCAATAAGAACTGTATTTAAAAAGTCTGAACCATTATTTTGCACCGTCTTCCATTATGTACTTCCTTATTCGACTACTGCTTCTTAAACGAAAGAAAGCTGACTTACACATACTACTTACCTGAAGTTCTGAAGATAGAGATATATCAACGATGATTCCTACGTTTTTGGCTGTTATAGCAGACTCGATATTCTCTCCACAAATTGAGATAGATTTCTACTACGAAAGTTATTTTCACAACGAGCATGCGCACATTAGACCCAACTCTGCTCTAGGTAGTGTTACTCTCTGCGTCGAGAAATCGTACATTCCCTAATATCAGGGAGATTTGGCAACATCATCTTTTGAGAAAACTGCCTATCAGTCCAAGAACGGAGCACTGCAGGATTTAGGTAGAAATATTCCGCATAATGGAGACAACCCTATCCACGCAGACATATCGCCTCCTATCTCATAGATAACATTTTACCATGCAGGAGCCACACCTCATAAGCCAGATCAGGTAGAAAGCCTACAAAACAGCAATGTATGACCTACGGTGTTACAAGCAGCAGACACATTGAGTAAGACAAAAGCCACTTACTCACTGTTGTTAAATGCAGGCAGGATATCGCTGTATACTCGTAAGAAAGCGGTTTCTGCACCATGATCTTCTTGATCGCAGGTAGGAAAATCTCATAGAAATTGTTGTCGCGAACATGCTAAGTTCTTCGTCTGATAGCCACTGCTTTTCTCGATTACTTTCGATAAGAACTTAAAGATGGGTATAGGTCTATAATTGCCGAACTCCTTGCGATCCAGAAAGGGTTTTTTAATAGAGGATATAGAACAGCAGTTTTTAAGTTTGTAAGAATTTTACTCTTCACTAGAGACATTTTACAAGTCAGAATCAGTGCCATAAGCTGCCTCGGTCCCTCTCTCTGTTCTGAACTTTGTAATCTAATCAATAAAAAAGTCAGCAAAATCGTTTATGAAATTGCTCTCGGAAACACCTGTGGGAAACGTTTGAATAAATACTGGGGAATTGGAATAGGATGTCACCAACGGGAATCGAATCCATTACCCAAGCACGCGCGGCGTGCGCTCTAGGTGAGCCCTTTTGATAACATGATCTATTTCTTTAGTCGCCACATTAAATTCCAAAAATCATCTTTTTTAAATCAAAAATATGTTTCAACGGGGTTGCAGCGGTTTCTTATCCTTAGAAACAACAATTAAGGTGAATTTCACCGACCTAGAAATGTTTCAGTAATCTTCACATTCTACATAAAATCCCGCCGCGTGAAACATTTCATCGACACCTGTTTTGCGCCTTTTGTTACTATCAAAGATCAGGTCTAGGAAAAAAAACCAAAAAGAATGGTTTAAATTCAATCTACATGTTAAAATGCTTTACAAACACAAAGGAAACCTGCATCCCAATTGCAATTAATTGATCGTGCTAAACAATGAGCAGTGACTTCATACTTCGATCATGACTCCATGACATGTGTTGAAGATGTCATGTTGCCAAGCGTGTAAACATGCTATATACTTACGCGAAATAAATGGATATGTTAATAAATAATAATCATAATGAAAATAAATAACAATAGTCATAATAAATCAGACATATCCCACAGCCAGCAAGTTTAGCAAGAGGCCTTTATTACTCTAAAGAGTCTTTGAATAAAGGGTGTAACACAGCCTCAGTGGTGGAGCGAGTTATTTCTTTCTCTAGGTACAAGGGCACTTTACGACCATAACGAGGTTGAAATTTACGGATGTTTCCTACCTGCCAAGATTGAAACAAATCAGTTGTCTCGCTATCATTTCGGGACAACAAGTACGTCAACTGAGAATCCGATGGAGACGTGGGCAAATTCCCTGTGCAATTGATAAAGACTCTACCTACCGCTGTACTACTGCCACTTCTAACAAACACTCGAACGGTGCGGAATATCCCTAACTCATGCAGGGCCAAACTGTGTAGGAATATCGTTTGCATGGTTATTAATAGCTAGCTTCTTGGTGTTCATATCAAATTTGACGTCTCTGCGCAGAAAATGTCTACCAGTGCTTTCCGAACTTTAACTGCAAGCTGGGAAAGATCCTTAGTAACCCAAAGATCTAGATTGACCAAAGCCGAGTTTGTAATTTAAAAAACAAATTAGAGGATTAAAAATAACAAATTTATTCCCCATATTCTTGGACCTATCGCTCCTTCTTCTTTGGCGGTATAGCAAGCATCTGATGATGGCTTGACACCCTTTATCATAAATATAGGAAACCCATTTAAATACTTGCATATAATTAAATACAAACTAGACGATGTGTTAAAGAAGCTTACATTCACTTCTTACGCTAAAACCCTACCTACAAGGAAAATACAGATTCCAATAACAAACTTAAAATAATCACTGAGTTCAGCTCCCAAATCTTCCAAATATCCTGAACACTCGTTTTCTGGTTGGGAAGAGGAAAGGAAGCTTCCGATCCCAAAAGTCGTTGATATAAGGACGCAGAATACTCTATCTACTTTTTCATCGTCTAATATAGATCAAAATCAATATAGCAACACAATACCTTTCAATATGGAGTACCTTTTACTAGGGTATCAATATGACCACAATCCAGATCTCGTACCACTCTTTGCTTATTCAGTGTGGAAATCAGTTCTTCTAGACAAATCAAAGTACTTCTAGACAAAGCCAACATTAGCATACCGCAGCGACTTACAGAAAAAGTTTGGTATTTTTTCCATTCTTAATTTGGCAAAGCAGTGTTCTAGTCAAAATCAAACTGCGAAGCTACATTGATGCGAGAATGGTCATACGCTCCACTTCTGCAGAAACGCATCCTGCACTTTAAACATTATTAACCAAAGAGGCGAAAATATTACTTTAAAGCCAAACAATGATATATTTTGTAATTAGAAACTCTGAGTTAGCGAAAGATATTCAAATTCAAAGACCTGAAACTCAAATTCGAATTCACAGCCTTATTCCGCTCTTCCATACTGGAAATTGGAGATGGACTTTTACGATCTTAGGGAGTTCTAGTACAGATAGAAGCTAAAACAATCTATTCGTACACGGAAATACCGCACATATGACCCTACCTACCACCAACATACCTGATACGACAAAAAATGCCACTTACAGCAAATAATAAAGCTTTCATCACCCACTGATCATACCGAAGGTCCTAAACATAGACATAAAACGGTTTTCATACAGTTGTCAGGGGTTGTAGTACACCCATCCCAACAACATGGGTCCAAGTTCTAGATTCTTTTGTAAGTGGAACAATTGAAAGACTACTTACATTCCAATGAACTTGTCAATAAGGTTCGCGGATACATGATATGCGCATGGCCTAACAAAACATGAGCACCAACAACTGCCTGCATATATTTTAGTACTTGATAGAGGTGTATAAAAAGACGTTCATGACCACAACCTGACATCAACACACAAAGAAGGTGATGATACTGCTGTACTTTTCAAACGCCCAACGATGTTCTAGATGTCTTTAGAAGTAACTAATGGTAATAATAATCACAAAAAATAAAAAAAGAATGGTGAAATTACTAAAATAACCGACAATGATTACCAATAACTGACACTTTATCCCTATTTGACATCTTAAATTGAGATAATTTATCTTATGAAACGTCTGCAACAATACCTACGACGTTACTGTTAATGTACAAATAATTAAAGTAACGGACGCTATTTTGATAAATCACTACATGCATCCATATACATCAATGTCGATTGCGTGCTTGCAGAAAAGGTAGAACAATGAGAATAATTACCAGCAATCGCTGAAGGAAACATTCCAGCTTGTTTACAACATTGGCTAAAAGGTTAGCATCATCGTCATTTACATATCGGGGCTCTGAAAGTTACGATTCCTCAATGTTTTTATTAAGTATTCCCATGTTGAATATCAATTGGCTAATATCTATTTATTTGGTCGAAGACAATGCATACACATTATGGGCGGCAGAAAGAGGAGAAGTGGCTGCAGTATCGTTCCAAGGAATACTATCGGCTGTTACATTCAACAACTTCAAAACTAGCTCATGACGTTTCCAACGAACTTCCCTGATACACAGGAATACCTAACGTTCGAATACGGCTAGTAAGATGCTATCCTGGGAATGCGAATAAACAAGCTGATATAGACAACTTAGACTAATTACATACGACCATTATAAACTTTACCAATGAGCTTACTCATAATCATCACCTTATCGAAATAAGAGTCTTACACTTCCTATAAGACCATTTTGACGCATTCTCACACTTCTATGTCTTTACATCTAACGGCGTCCTAAGCGCCTCTCCTCAAATAAAGGGTACACTGCAATTCACACTTTTTACACGAAGCTATTAAAGCAGTTGATAACCTAGTAAAACTTGCTGACGTAAAGACATTTGGAAAGAAATTAACGGACATGTTACCAAGGTGCGCCTGTATCCTCAAAGTACATTATAACCTACAGAATAATAGTTATTGATAATAATTAACTGAATCGTTAAGTAACACAAATTTTAATAAAATCCGAAGAGAGTGTCTACAATTTGGTAATAAAACATGTTGATTGGCTCAAGAACTCTATTCCTTCACCAAGATTCTGGAGCATTACTTGAGGTCGAACTCTGACTCTTAAGCAACAATTGGTTACATTTTATATTAACTTAGCATGTACAAATAAAACCACGATCAACATGGGACTCATTAAATACAAATATTTCCCCTTTGGTCATGGCTTACTAAATAACAGGCCTTCCAAACGACCCGAATGGCGGCTTGACTGGAGGCGAGATATTTCTGGCGGATGCTGTTGCTTTTGATCTACCATCTTACAACAGCCTCGTTCCCGATGGCAAAAGTTGAAATTTTCGAAAACGGCGGTTAGAATACAGTCGTCGTTGAGTTC
>JAAAKL020003495.1:0-23020 GCA_010016065.2 Carybdea cf. marsupialis auct. non (Linnaeus, 1758)
TATCCTCAGCATGTATATCATGCAGGAGAGGAGAAATGACACAATCTCTTGCGCATCCCTCGTCAAATTTTAAATTAACCAATCTGATCACTTGGTGTTCTCGCAGCTGCTTCCTGCTTAAGCTAACATTTGACGATGAGCAGTACAGTATGGGTAGGGGGGTGATTTTGCATGTTTCAATAATGTTTCTCATGTCTGGGATTTTTATTCTCTGCACTCTACAAATCCAGGCTATTCTTCTGGCATCTTTTACTCAAGTTTACCCTAATTTTTTTGTGATGATAATTAATCAGCTGGTATGGACTGTGAAGCCTTTAGCTCTATTGAGACGCTGTTTTGGGGCAGTTTTCTTTTGCATTAGTACGAAAACAGCTCTGCATCCAGCTGTGGGTTATTCTGTAACTCCCTATATTAGGTAACTTAATCTTAAGAGCACTTTCCTTTCACATGGCCTTCCAGATTTCCATGGGGATGTAATCTGTACCTGGTGACTTGCTATTCTTTATCATTCGTAGTGCACATTCAACATCTAATCTCATTTGTTCCTATGCTTTATTAAATTCATACTCAAAATTGTTGTTTTCTAAATCATCTCAACATTTGTTCAACTATATGTAGTTCTCTACCCATCTTTTCTTAATGTCCTCTGGCTCAGTCAAAGTTTCACAATTTTCACCCTTGATGACATCTGCTCTTGGACTCTCCTCCTTTTAATAATGGAGCAAGCCCTTTTGGGGTTACTGTTCTCTATTTCCATTGCTTTGCGTTTAGCTTCTAAAGTTGCTGTTTTTTCCTCGATGGTCGCTTGTTATACTCCTTATTTAAGTCAGCTCATAATGATCTATGTCTAACATTTTGCCTGTTCCCTCTCTTCAGAAATTTTAGTCGTCTCCTCCGTCAGTCATCATTTCTATCTACTTCCTCTTTTTTTAATGTGGCTCCTTGCTTCTGTATGAAGTATATCTCTTGCAATCTCTCACACATAAATTACGTCCGCCCTTCATTATCATTTTTTAGAGTATGGCAAATCTGTTCTCACTACCAACCTTTATCTATCAGTGATTTCTTGTACGTAATTGTTTCCTGGCGGCTTATAAGCGTTTTCAACTTATTCTTATCTTTGCCAGAAGTAGCTGGTAGTCACTACCTCAATCAGCACTTGGTCTAGTCCTGGTGTTTAGAACCGAGGCTTTTGAACATCTCTTATTCAAGACGAAGTTTGGCTCATCTCTTATTTGAGACTAAGTTTGGCTACGTGTACTACAATCCAACATCCTCCGTGTACAGAGTTGTTTAAAGGTAGTATTGCTAATTACCATGTCAATGGCAACAGAAAAGCTTTTAAGGGATTCACATTTTCGGTGCGGTTTCCAATGCCGTAAGGTTCAATATGGATTCTGTCACTGGTTGATTTAGCTATCTTTGCATTCTAGCCAATGATTATCATCACAATGTCTCTGTTTCACGTTTTGCCAATAGCAGATTGCACAGTATTGTACATTTCTCAGTTATAATTGTTTGTCTGCGGAATCACTTATAGATGCATACACTTGAATAAGTGTGATGTTAACTGGCCGTCATGCAATTCTGAGACTGGTAGCCCTTTCATTCAGATGGTTTTATCTAATAACAGACTTGGCCCAGTCTTTTTCTATAATAAACTCATTACAGTTGCGTACAGGTTTCCTTCTCCTATTCACCGATGCCCTGCAAAATCAAGCACCGATACTGAACATCTCGTCTTTGAGCAATTTCCACCTTTTCGATGCCCATAGTTCCATTCCATGTTGCTATGTAAAATGTCCTCCTTAGGCAGTGGCGCAAGGCTACGGAGCCCTGGGCCGAACAAAGTTTGCAAAGCCTCATGACGTCATGCATCACAAGGCAGTTAAGGCACGCTCGTGTTGAAGACGGTCGAGGGGTACTTCGTTTGCAACAGTGATTTTTACCAGTTTCCTCTCATCTCGACGTGATTAATATGGGTACTTAAACAAGTACTCTTTTCTTAGCATTGAAGCGCGGGGCCACTTCCAGTGACAGGTTGGCCGCCCCCTAAAACCACCACTGGTGGTAGGGGTTGCCTTGCAACCGTCATCATCATCGTCATTATCATCACGACTATCGATATTTAGTGAAGTCACAGACTTCTTAAAGTATCCGCACTGTCAACTTAAGCTGTTTTAAGTGTCAATTTGCCTTGCTTGGGCCAACAACGTGAACAAATTTGACAAGAGGACAGTAAAGCAATAAATATTCTGTACTAAAAGTAAAGAAAAGTAAGGATCATTCAAATAAAGTGGCTAAAAACCATTTGTCTGTGACCTCATAGGTCCAAATATGGAAGCAACTATTATAAAGAACTACTTTCTATCTTCCAGCGTGTTCAAAATTTGAGGGATGAAATGATGTTGAAAACTCATAACTGTAGATGGTAAGCACATGTGCATCTACATTCCTGATACAATTCTTCTTCTCTTTGTATCACGTTGGTCCATATGTCTTTCCTTACTGATCTCATCCGAAACTTTTCTGACTTACAGAGGCGACGGTTTATGTTGCCGATATTTAGAAAGCTATGGCCACACAATCTCGTAAATTTCCTTGAACGCCTCAAGAAACACCTTTGCATAACATGTTTTCGTCCTGAGTTTAAAGAAAGCGTAAAAATGTCAAAAGCAATACAAATCTGTTGTTGGGAATGATAGTCCATCATTTGACACTTCTTGAGAAGACTCATATTTTGGAAGTGATCGATTCTGGTGAGTCGTATTCAGACTCTTCACTCCTTTTCTCAAACCGCTTATCTGCAATTAAAGGAATGCCTTCTCAGTGCAGTCCAGTTTTAAAGAAGCTTCAAATCTTCAGCGTCATTAAATTCATTTTTACAGCAATCACTTTCGACAGCTTCGTCGATGTGTTTTGTGTTCTAGAAAAGAGTTAAATTTGCTGTGACTGCAGATCATTGAAGACTTGGTCGGCGGATATTAAAGAATCTCCTCCTGCACCATGTCAATATATTCCAAACATGCCCTCTGTTCTATCACTGAAAAATTTTCCTGGGAGTACAAAGCAACGACCTTTATTCTGCAGTGATTTATCAGAGCTACAATTCCTATCATTGTTTGATGGAGGGCGTAACTGGTTTCAGTGCTCGGCCCTTTCACTGTCTGGCCTCAGAAGGAAATCTTGAATTTAGTAGCCACTTTAGCCAAAAATTTCAGGCGATTGTCCTCAGGGTCGGTGAAAGGTAACATGTCAGCATCCTTAAACCTATGACCGATGGATAGAGACCGTATGTTTTAGATATTCTCGAGACGAGTAACTTGCTTTACAAAATGGGCGGTTACTTTATATGTTGTGAAAGTGAAGCGCTTGTCTTTTTATTGAAAACATTACATACTAAATGTACGTTTTGATTTTCATAGTTATTGGATAAATATTTCGATAGTGTAGATTAGTCAGCTTCAATAATAAATTCGATTCCACGTTATAAATTTTCACTAGATTGTTCCAGTGTGCGCGGATCTCTTCCTGTGTTGCGCTGTTGAAAAAATGAGTGTTTTTGTATTCTCAGTGATCCAGTCATTTTCAATATCTCTAAAAAAAGTGGAAAGGATCATAGATTAAGTATAGCATTGAATCTAGCATTTAAAATCGGAGGATCGACCGAAGAAATAGACAAGGTCTGGTAATTCTGATGCACCACTATAAACGCTTTCTGATTGACTGATTGATCATGACACATGAGACCGAACACAAACTCTCCAGCTTTATGTATCAAGTAGATTAATGTTGTCAAATGTTCATACAAAAATTCACTATTCGGTTGAAGTACAGGGATCAAGCAAGCAACACGGTGCTGTAACAAGGATTGATCATACTTGCGAGAATAGACTGATTGGTCAGTATTTTGAGCATTCCCAGGGATGTATTTGCTATTACAGTCCCGGTTTTGTTCACATTTCATCGAACGAAATATAGCAAATTTTTTTACCATCATTAGATTGACCAAAAGTATAGCAAAGTGCTGGCTGACATACAAGCTGACTACCTGTTATTCAATGCTAGCTTAAAGGTATAAGTTCTTCGCGTTCTTCGCGTCAGCCATCACTTAGGGTGAATCGGGTCCAGGGTTGGACACACATGAATTTCAGTTTTTGGCGTATATTCTAGCCAATTTTATTTAAACTAAATTCGTCTCGTGAATACAGAATGACATCCCTTGCCTACAGTATTGCAGAGTTAATGATACGAGATATTGAGTTAAATCGAGCAATAATATTATTTATGTGCGAATATTTGATGATTTAGTTCAAAAATTTGTTGATTATGTATCTAATGGCAATCTTAGTATTCCTTCTATAAGGGTCAGCTCGAAAATTGGCGCAAAAGTATAAGACCTGGTGGCATTCCGTCGAGTTTGTATGCCTTGATTTGATCTTCTAGAAGATATGGCAACTGAAAATCCAGGAAGCAAGGGGGAACAATGATTTATAATCCTTTCACAATATTTTACCAATTTTGCGTCTTTACCATGTTCTTCGATGTCTAAAATCCTTGATTCGGCAGTGATTTTCCGTTGCTAACGTTCCCTTGGCGAATTAAAAAATGTCTCAGTAATACAGGTCAGGCTTGTCGAGCTGAAGATGGAATGTGAAACTGATGGTAATAGAAATATAACTTTCAAATTTTCTTAGGTAATTTGGAGACCAATGTTTCGCATAGATACCAATATCTTTGGAGATGTCGTAAGTTAATATCTTGGCCAAAGCTTTACTCCAACATTCATTTTCGCCAGAATCAGTTGGCAACCCATAAACGGCATTTTTCTCTTCAGTTCAGTAAATTTGTAGCTCTATAATTTGAGCGGCAAGGTTTTCCGTCAAAGACAGTACAGCGCTTTCAGGTATATTATTTGAAGAATACACCAATATTTAACAAAAATTCGTCAACTCAAACAAATAAAATTATTGCCGCTACTGATCACTCTATCAGTATTGTGTAACTTACCGTCAGCTTCCCGGGTGCTAATTTTAGAATATGGCCAAGTTGAAAGTCCGGGTATTTAAGACGTCCGTAGCGAGGTTTTCTGCTCTTCCAATACAGCTGCATTGACAGCACAGGGAAGATGGAGCCTTTCGTCTACTGACATAGACATGTTACTTTTTAAACGTAAGTCCAAGACTTCAAAATACATAAATCCGTAAATCCGTAAATACGGAAATATACTTGACCTGAAAATGTTGCGGCCCACCTGCAGTCGCTAACTGCCGAGGTACAGTTACTTCGCCTTCCCTGGCGTTGACTGTAAAAATTGCATACGCTGGGTTTGCCGCTGACTGCCAAGGTTTGCTCGGTTTGCTTGGTAATCTAAAGTCATAAACAGCCCGTCATATTACTAGCAGAATCGTTTGTCCCAGTGTGGACCTGTCCGGAGCCGCCAGACCAACAGTGGGATACGGTGCTATCTCTCAATAGCATGATGGATGCAGTTTAATGTCTTGCCCGGGACAAAAATTCAAGTACGGAGTATAAAATAAAATAAAGATATGATAAGATATTTAATATTGTTTTACTAGAAGTTGACTCGCTCCGCTTTGTTGGCAAACTCTGAGCAAATTATACCATCTTAAAGAAGACTGGGTTTTTTTTATCAAACCCTATTTATAATCAAGCAGCATCTCTTTACGGCAATGGTTTGAAGACCCCCTCCTATTGCACACGTCTTTACGTCAGTTTCGCAATTTTTCTTTACACTTTCGATCCCCAGTGATTGAGACCTGAGAAAAAGACATGCTAGACAGATATATGGATAACAAACCAGGAGTTTTGAGGATTACTCTTTAGGAAACGGAAGGTTGTAAAAATGCAATTTTCCAGCCCACAATTTTAAGTACAAGAATTATACTTCTAATTAATGAAGCCAACATACTTTTTTTCATAAATAGGATTGAATTTTTTGTTGATGGCATACTCGATTTCGAGCATATCCTATTGCCCAGCCAGAGTGAGCAATGTCCTTGGGAGAGAGCACATTTACAAATAACCTACAGATATATGTAACACACGGAAGGATTAAAGTTACGGCTGTATTAGTAACAGCCTACGATTCGGATCTCTTGAACTGTATTCAGACAGAATTTTAAAATGTACTACGATGAAACTATATAGGAATTATTGGAGTACTACTCAAAATAAAGACTATCGTAAGTAAAAAATCTGGATCAACTTTAGTAAGTTGTTTTTCTTCATTTACTTAGAGAAGACAGCACACACAGAAGCCATACTACAACAGACACATAGAATTGCTACAGAATAGCTTCATTCCGTTGTACCTATGCTTGGCATATGTTCTCTTCTCAGAATGATGGGCCAGCAAAACTTGCATATTTTTTTGTCTTTCTCCGACAAAGTTTTAAAGGCATGGGAAGCGGAGGCATGATTTTGCAATTTTAGGTATGTCACTACTTTGCAGAAAATCAATTAATGTACTCAATCAATATAAACCATTGCGTCACACAAAAAGTTTATAAATCTAGATGTAAAGCAAAGGTTGCTATCCAAGCAGAATTTAAGCAACTTGTGTCACATAGAAGGAGCTTCCGTCTGTCATGAGTGATTGAGATACAAGCGAGAAAAAAGCAAAGCAGTTATCAGGTAATAAGAATTGTAAGACATGCTAGGTAGGAATCAAATGAGAATTTTGAGAAGGATCAGAGAAAGGAGCATCGGAGACCAAATAAGAACCGAAGATATTCGAGACTATTTAGGGTAGCAAAAATTGTTAACAAAGTTCTCCAAAACAAGACTGCATTTTTGGGCTTATCAAGAAGATGGAGAATTCAAATCCAGCGCCAGGTTAAGCTACCAATGAAGCAGCTGTAACCTTTGCAAAGGGACAAAGGAGAAAAGCTTCTATAGCAAAGGAGACTTCGGACTCAAAGTACCGACGAGTAGAAAAGACAAAGCAAAAACAGATCAGAAATTTATGATGAAGACAATTTTGCTAACATATTATTTCTTACATAAAACTTTACATCGTACTCCAAGTTTCACAATTGAACTTGAGAAGAATACCCCGTACAATAATTTTTAAAATTATTGTGAACCTGACAGATATGATTCCAACCAATCCATCTGATAAAGCTATTTTTCGCCAACTTTATTTTCTGTTATGATCGTCATCAATTTACTGAAGTTATCAACCGGATATTATGAGAGGGAAATCCTGTTTATATGCAACAGCAAATAATAACCAACTGCAGCGCTAGAGAAGAACTTGAGCTGTTCCTACCAGTAGTTGAAAATCAATATTAATGAGAATCGTTGTAAGATATATGACAACTTTGAGAGCAGCGCTGCTACCAAACTTTCACAACCGCATTTTCACGCTGAGATACAGTTTTGCATTTGTTTCTGCCTGCTGCTCAAGCAGGTTGCTTGGTTTTCAGTGATGCTAAACCATAAATCCTGATATCTGCATGAAACCAGGGCTCAAGCTGTTACACAAGAGTCTGACTGCACGCTTGAGAGTATTATTCAGTTGGATTTTGATCAAGAACGCGAATTTTAACAGCGATGAATTTAAGACTTGAACAAAATACCAAGGTGTCCTTAGCAATCTTTGATCTTGAAGAGTAGCCGCAATCCATTGGCAATTTACTAGATCTTTGCATGTAGAATTAAGTTTTATCTGTAGAGAAAGAGTTAACATATGCTATAACCCTTGGGGTTTAGGAGCATTATCATAGAAATGCTTGGTAGTCTCTCCCGATTTTACTTGAGCATTTTTTTCTTCATTGGTATCAATGATCGTTTGCTTAATACGGAAATAATCTTTACTTATTGTTCTGTCATGGTAAACATAGCTCCTTACAGTATCATTAGACATCCAATCTATTACATGAAAATGTTTCTAACCTGGGAGACAAATCAGTGTTTGGGTGATTTTAATAATTGAAGAGAGAGCCAAGACTCCATTGAGTGCGATATTCTTTTCAATGTTTGGGTAGCAAAGCAGAAACTTTGAAGCTTGAGTTAGACCTATAAAGTACCGTCTAGACTGGGCTACAAGATGCATTATTAATACTGCAACAACATATTTAATGATCTTTCCTAACTCACAACTGTCGATATCAGCTATCTTCATCAATTACTATCTCAACTTAGGATAACGTCAAGAAAGAATGTTTTCATCCCAAATTGTCTTTGCCTACCTATCCTTTCGCGTGCCTTCCTTCAAAAACCTTTGTAGCACGTGATTAGATTTGAGAAGGCACTGGATGAATTGAAGATATGACACCGCCCGCTCATGGTCTGCCAATTCAGCTAGCTGGCCCGCTATAATTAGGTACTCTATTATTCTAGGCCCCACATTAACTCCCAATCCCCCACCTGTGAACGTTCATAACCAGTTCCACGTAATTTTGGAGCCCAAGTCTCTCGGCACCATATGACTACTCCATGGAGGGACAGCTATCCACCGGTCAATCTGTCCAATGTAAAACATTTACCTTCAAATATAGGATTGAAAAGATAGATTAAAAAATTTCATATATTCGGAGAGGTATATTTTTGCTAAAGTCTATGTTATCAAGGAAATTATACTAGAGGGGATTATGTTGTTGTAATAAAGAACTTCAAGGCACAATGTGACAAAGCTTTAACGAAATTAATAGGAAACAGAGAACATTATTTGAAATGTTGGTGGATGTTGGACAACCTCAAATATCCCTAAATAAGTGATTAGTTTTTAGAATTTTTTTCGTAAACTGATACTAAATTTATTGATCATTACTATTAACCTATGTAGCGGTCTTCTGTGCACTTTGAATACGCATATCAGATCCTTCGAAGTTTTGTTCTGTTTTCATTGTTGTTTGAAGGTATATTTTACGTTTATGTAAGTTATGTGTAAATGCTCCCCCGTTTGCTGGTATTCCAAAACAAAATAACTTTTCGTTAATTGGATGAAGAGTAGTCATTATGCTTTATTTATGTTCTGTTCTTCATGTTTCTATTTAAATGGGAATAGGTCGCAGCCGGAACGCAAGCATAATTTAGCCAACTGATATCTAATGAGTATCATTGCAAAGTTTACTAGCTTGGCAAAGCACTTACTTTGTGCATTGGAACAATTTTCCCTACATCAAGAGAAAGAAGATATTACTAATGGCCTTTGACAATTAGCTAAAATAGCTGAGGACACCGTAAGGCAAGAAGAAATATTTGTAATGCACATTTACTGCCTTAGCAAAGCTACTAATACGTCGGCGGGGGCTGAGAGACTTAGAGTGGGGTCCAGTAACCAAAACAAAAAGACTTGTGATAATTATTGGCCTGATCCAACACAGCAATGGCTGCAAATATCACAATAGGTTCCTAAGGACGCCCTTACACTACAATTCACTAGATATGCAGTGAAATCAGTTGTCATGTTTTAGCTATCAACGTAAATATTGCATTGAAAGAACTGATTGGTTAGAAACACATATACGTTTCTTAGCTCTGAGTCTATCCATGAAACCATTTGTGTTTATCAGACCTGGACAAATATTGATTGAAAGTAACTGATGAATTTTGCGTTTCGATTTTCATTTTAGTCCTCACTGCAGTTTAATCAACAGACTAGTTATCTAGTGTAAGCGAGTATGAGTCCAAATTTAGCAAAAGACCACCATAGAGTTTAATCAATAAACTAATGCTGGAGGCTGATATTACTTGATGATATAAAATGGAAAGGGTATGAAGTTGATGCATCAAGGTCAGGAACATAGATGCAGCATATAGATAATCGAGAACTGTGATGTATAGTAATTACATTGGGATCTTTCCTTTCAATTTCTTTGACTCGATTCTGAAGGATGGGAGGCAGCTCATTGTCTCTTTTTTGATACCAAAACGGTAAGCTCAGAACATCAAAAGATTGTGAGGATATGATCGTGTAAGAATACAAAGCGCAGATGTAGTTCCAAAGAAGGTGCTTTAAAAGCACTGCTTAAACTCTTGGAGTATGCTACTCCAAAATGTTGTATATACTAACTGGTCACCTCACTTCAACTAGGTATCTCAAGCACAAATACTATCCGTCATCCTTCGTGTCATCCAAGCCTTCTTTATGCAAATCAATTTTATTCCCCTTTACACTCGTTTACTAAAAGCTTTTATGCTACTGATGTGTTTGTATTGGTTAAAAATGTAAAGAAAATCTCCTGGACTGCTATTGCACCCTATCAAAGCATGCACAGCATAGTGTCACATAATATGGTTGTTGAAGGTGATCGGTTAGCTTTTAAGCACAAACCTCTTTGCGCAACCCTTTGCATTCCCTAAACATTTTCAATAGACAACATGTCATTGAGGAAAATTGACGGCTGCACACATAGCATAGAACAGCTTTTGACACGATAAAGACGCAAGGTCAATGTAATTTCGTGACCTAACATGACAAATAAGGATACGGAGACGAGATAATACGTCACGCTATATACACCTGCAAATACGATGAAAAACATTTAAACTTAATTACATTGAATTGACCTTGTACGAAAACATTTAAAACTAGTTCTTTGAGCTGATCGTAAGTTGATTACAATGACACTTACACAACTTCTGTATTAGTCGTTTTAAAAGTAGTAGGTAACTAAGTTTTTGGTGTTACTACAAAAAGACAAACTATCCACATACTGACGTAGATTATTCCTTTCCTCTTCCTTCCTGACGGGATTGGAATATACATGCAAACAACTGGCTATCAAATATTGTGTTAGGGTAGTATAGGCGTATATACCATGGCCAAAAGTACATATTTTGTAGCTAGATAACATAGCACAGACTTCCTTTAGAATCATTTTTAGCCAATTTTAAAGTAGAGTATATGTATGTTTTCTGAAAAAATGTTTCGGGCCTCAAAAACGTCAAAACAACAAGCATTCAAGGCTGGAAATTGTGATACAATCACTTTCTATTTGCTGCTGTATCATCGACGAATCTGCTCAATCTCTATTCATTTAATTGATTTAGGTTAAGAAATACTTTTCTTGACAAAGAAAATTAATCTCTTGACTATTTCCCTTACGCTGAAGATCGTTAATTAATGTCTGCAGAATCGGGGATATTGCCTGGAAACGAGGCTTATCCCCCTCGATTTCTATCGCGTTGAAACGCAAGTTGACAGAAGTATAATCTGCTCCCACATATAACATAAGACAAAATAATGTACTACCATGGTAACAGCTCCGTCCGACGTAAACTACTAGTGTAGGCAGATAATCGCATTACGAAAAATAGTCACCGCTTCTATGACAACGTAGAACTTCATTTGTCGCTGATGTAATCAAATTAACTTTAAAGTTGGATCGAAGTGGACAGTGGCATCCAGGATCTTTTCATGAGGATCATGTTACATGGCAACAGAAAACTGCTCCCATGGTCATAGTTATTACTGGTTTGTATTAGTAAATATTTTCGCCATTAAATTAATTTGTTTCTATAGGAATCAAGGAACCAGATAGCTGGAACAGTTTTTAAGTTTCTACCCTATGCTGCGTTAAGGTCAGTTACACAGGTTTGATATTAACTGGGCAAAGATTTGAATAGTTCTTCAATGGTGGATTTCCGTCAGAAAGATAATATAACCTAAACAACTGAAACTTACAAGAATAACGATGAAAACCCATAGTTAAGATCTAACAATTTAAGTGAAACTGAAAATGAAAGTAGGAATAAAACCATGATGGAAGTTAAACTCGAGATTGAAATTTGAGGCTTGTTGTTAGTGGGATTGGGAAGGAAAATATAATTTTCAACAAAAAATCAAACCAAATCAACCAAAAATCAAATTGCAGATTATAATGGAAAGGAATGATCATAAATATTGATGTTGAAGTACATTTTAAAACTGAAACCAAGAGAAAATTTTTGTCCTCACAATAATAATAATAATAATAATAATAATAATAATAATAGTTGCATCTTTGGTGTGTGAATACTACAAATAATAATAGTGTTAATAAATTTTTCAAACTTCGGCCTTTATTCCAAATCAACATGGTATACATACTCACAACTGTAACCCCTTAATGCTACTCGCAACTATTTGGCATGACATAGAGGACATCAAAGAGTGT
Source organism: Carybdea cf. marsupialis auct. non (Linnaeus, 1758) (assembly GCA_010016065.2). Taxonomy (NCBI): domain Eukaryota; kingdom Metazoa; phylum Cnidaria; class Cubozoa; order Carybdeida; family Carybdeidae; genus Carybdea; species Carybdea cf. marsupialis auct. non (Linnaeus, 1758). Next base: position 12,129 of record JAAAKL020003495.1, read on the forward strand.
TTTCACTAGTTCATAAGTGCTGGATTTATCCATTCCTTACCTCGTCTAAAGAAGATGCAATAAGTGCACCTAATGCTTATGCTAATCATCTTTCGGACAGCATAGCTGGCTTTTTTGTTACTTAGCTCAATGGACTTTAGAAATGTAAGCAAGTTGTCTGCTCCTCTCTGAATGATACCTTTACAAGGTACTAAGTTTTACAAACATTACATTGCATGTCTTTGACAAATCTTGCATCAGAATATGATAAGAGTTTTCCTTGTGCTTTGAGTTGCTCTCCAGGTTTGTCTCAAATCCAACTATTAGTTCATTAATGTAAAGCTTGCTCTTGCGCAGGACAACAATGTCTGGCCGCTTATTGTCCCCTGCACTGGGGCTCAGGAGTGAAGAATACTCATCTATGTCGGCGTAAACTGTAAGATCGGGCTTAGATTGGAGGATTTTTGCAATGCTCAGGAGAACCGAGTTATGCTGAATAATAGTTGCATCTTTGGTGTGTGAATTACATTTCTGTATTGCTTGTTTTCTTTCCTATTTTAATTAAATATGGATTTTGCATGTCATATTTTTAGCCTCGTTGTCGAATTTGTTACAGTGAGGTTGTAAACCAATCCGCTCTTACAAAGACTTGATGATTTCATGATTGTCTTATCAGTTTCGAATGCAAAATTCGTTTGTGATTGAGGACAGATTGCAACCGGCGAACTAAAGAAGAGCTATGTCCTGATCATTTTCAGAAAACCAAAAGGAGAGTGCTTATCTCAGAGCGTAATGTTATAGATCATAAATTTGAAGCACATGGTAGACGGCACCAAGTAAAGCTTTCTGGTGTCAGTAAATTTAATTTTAATGATTAAAGCTTTATTATTGAAGGATATTCATTAAATAGCAATTTAAAAATTGTACTCAACAACTTCCCCCCAAAATATCCTACAATGTGATTAAGATAAATAATTATGCACATAAAAGTTTAAAAAACGTAAACCGATATAATTTCATGGATATTACATAATTTCTGTTAAAAAGCAATGCATTTTAAAGTGTTTCTCTAGTCAGTAAATTTTCTTGTATTTTCGAGGTGTGACGTATAGCAATAGCTTGTAATTTGGAGGATGGAAAATACTTACAGTCTGTTAACTGATTTTAAAATTGTACAATTCCCAATGCGTTCAAACACGTAAAGATCGATGAATTCTTGTGTCTCATGTTCTTATACATTGTACAATAAAATGCAATGTAAAGTGTTCACTATAAAACAACATTAAATACTTGTGGGTTCACAAAATACTTGATCGTAGACTTGCCACGAGTTTGCTCTTTCTAAAATGAAGTGCTTAGATGATTTCCGAGTTCATAATATAGGGACCGCAAAATGGGTAGGGGAGTACTGGAGTAGAATTTATATTTAAAACACAGTAAGAGGAAAACGTCTACAACTTTAAACAACCGATCCAAGTACAATGAGGGAGGAGGGTGTCAAGAGTGATTCTACTCTCTAAGGAATAGAATATGTAAGAAACGTAACAGGTTGTGAAGTCATTACCGGTAGAAAGAGTGTCACTTGAAATTCCAGGCTTACCTCTATCCAAGACATAAGAATGAAAACTATAGACTATATGGAATATCTTTTTAATCTGAGACAAGCAATAACTCATTAGACAACGGTACGAACCAGCCATAATGTATTTCATCGAAAAGTTATCTTTAGCCTCTCGCCAAGTAAGAAGACTTTAAGCCACGGAAAGGTGTTCAGATGAGCAGTGGAGCAGTGGTATCACGCCCACTCTAAAAGAGCATGTAGGAAATTAGGCTATTGGAGAAAGACAGCAATTGCACAAAGTTAAGGGGAAGTGGAAAAGACCCTGCATGTGTTGGTTCTGTTACGGAAAAAGGAGAGCTGCAAACCATTTTCTTGGAAAGGTGCTGGAAACAGCCCTGACATGAAAGCAAAGCAAAGCAATACCAAGACTATGTACTCAAATTTTAAGGATACAGATGCACCGAAACTAGCGCCTGTGATTGAGCCAGCTTAAAGTAACAACTCATTTCTACAGCTAACTTACTTGAGAATGGGGGAAGCCAGTAAAATGAGACGATTGAACTGCATTGACCAAGCAGCGGGTGGAAATTCCCTAGCAGTCTATACCACCGTATATTACCCTGTCGTTAAATAGGGGAAGTAGACTTGATAGTTTATAACATGGAGCAATAATATCAAAGGTTTGCAGATTAATCAATTCTAACGTGCCAAATTTTTTATAAAACCTTGCCAATGAGCGTCTTGTATCTAGAGACGATATACTCTTCATACTTCGTTGGAAATATACAAAGTACCATTTCTTAAAGTTATATGGTCAGCTCAAATGTACCAGAAGACAAATACCTATCTGAACAATTAAAAAAGTGTTTATTAAAATTTGAGCAGAAGTTGAAACCACATAAACAATGACAATTGGTTGATTTTACTTTGAAAGACAATTTTGTACATATGTCATTAGAAGGCTGATGTCAATCCTACCTTTTTTATGCACCATATATAATAGTACCATACAATACGGTTTCAATGGAAGATTTTAAACAGAGTTGGACCTGCATTCTTTGTAATGAGAGGGTAGTAGGAAGGAAATCTGCCCTACATGCTCTGCATACACATCAGATCATTGAACATGTGAATTAATAATAAAACCAATGGAAATGATCTACGATGCCATAACATTCCCAATGTCCAGGATGACAAGAGGCATCAATCTCTTTACTTTTGGCCATCCTTACACGTCGTTCCGTACGTTCTTTGTTTCCCATACATAAATTACCGTATAGATACCAATTACATCTTGTTTACGATAGAGTAATTAGAGTGGAATTGGTCCAGTAGATTAATTCTTAGCTCTCAATTCCAAGGGGTTTAAACTCGATTTCCCTACGAGCTATTGGTGATATCAGAAAGGACACCCATTCTGTATTGCTTTACACTCTGATGCAGGTACCATGTGCCTAATTACTACCCTAGACCCACTTACAGAGCAGAATGCTGGGAGTGAAAAAGGCCCTAAAGAACAACAGCGCATTTCAGCTTAGTGTTCTTTGCGGTTCTATCTTTTAAATAACTTACATAAGCGAAGGAAGTAACAAAGTTATAAGAATATCAACACTAACAACTTATTTATCCAGGTGCATAAAACAGTTTTCTAACTAATATCCTTTTTGATAGAAGCTTAAACATTTGTAAGGGATTTTGCTTAACAAGCGACTACATGCATTACTCAACCTCTTGAGCAAAAGCAAATAAATAGATCATGGTACAGGTTAAAGCTCCCCCTGCATTAGGACCATCAAATGGCATGCAATTGATAACGTTGTACCAATTCTTTCATCAAGTTGTAAATGAAATTTTCTCTATAAAGCAGACAACAGTCTATTGTACAACATGAAAGTGCTTACCAGATATTTACAAGAAAACATCAAGTAGATAATCTCATGTGATGCAGTTATTTCTATAGAAGATAGGATTTTAAAAACCTTATCTCTTCTGCTCTAAAATTTCTATAAAAAGGATACTAATATCTTGCTGTATTCCCAGTATTCTGAAATTTATATGCCCACGAATTTGTACTTAACGTAGGAATCAAAAGGAGTTTAAAGAAACATCTCACCTCTGATGATGTATGAATTTGTTTCTGTATTACAATCCAACATGAGAGAGGTTAGAGACACAACACTTTTTTTACGAAATATCGTTAGGGCATCAACTTTCGGGAAGCAGAGACAAATCGCTTACTGAGCTGCCATTTAGACTTCCAAAGTCCAGCAGTTGACTGCTTGTAGATTGCCTGATAAACCGGTAACGTCCTGGAAAGCATTTGTTGTGGTAATGGTATATAAGAAGCACAAAGGCGAGAAAAGAAACACCGAGAGCTATAGGCAATCCGATTTGAAGCCCAAAATAGTGCTTAGCACCAACTTGCACGAGGTCTCTCTTGTCCTTACGATTTACAACCTCAGCAGATAAAATTCGGTAGCTGTTCCCCTTCAGATAAATTCTTGCCTGCTTCTCCTTGAGGTCTTCTACGATAGCATTGACAATATTATCCATTTCTCTTTCTTCAAATGTCTTATTAAAGGGACTTCCAACAACAGTCCTTTGTACGACATAGACTGACGAATGCGTTGGAATACTCGGGGGTGTAATTACGATCAGCCTATCTTTATCTAAGTGGTACCTTTTGATCAAAAAGAAGTGAAGATTTTGACTAAATTTTTTCGCCCATCCTTCAGATTCGTCATTAAGCATATCAATTGCGCTAGAGAATTCAAGTTGAATTTCTTTTACTCTATCATAGACGGTCACTGCTTCTGCAACAGATAAAACTCCAACGGGATTGATAACTTGAACTTCCACATCGTAACTTCCAGAAGTCTTAAAAGAATGCTCAAGATAGGGCGAAAATGTTAGGCGAGGTCTTTCTTTAGGATTAAAAATCCATGCAAAATGGATAAAACCATGTGTTTTGGGGTTTGTGGCAACACTTGGATCGACAATGAGGTGAAACTTGCACGGCTCCATAACAACGGTAGGTGTGCAACAACGAAGATAGGCACGTAGTACTTTGTTGATAACGAATATAGTAGTAGAGATGGTATAGGAGCCGGCATCGTTCACTGCACTAAGTTGAACTGGGTATTCACCAACTTTGCTGTACGCATGCGTTTTGAGGCGAGCATCTTCGTAGTTTCTAATGTTAATATCTGATATGTTGTCCCCAAATTTCCAAGAATAAAGCGTATTGAGGAAACCTCTTCTCTGAGAGAATTTGAACACGACAGCCTCACTGACAGCGACGGAATGTTTGGATACGGACAAGCTAAACCCGTTTGGTGGTTGTGGGGGGCATGACCTTTCAACAGGTTGCAACTTAGTCTCAATTCCGTTAACACATTTATCCCCTATTATCTTTCGGTATCCTCTTGTTTCAAGATAGGTTTTACCTTCTGGACATGGGAATGGTCGTACATTGGGACTAGGAGTTGATGCAACACATTCATTACTCCTCTCTTTGCGAGCGAATCCAAAATCACATTCGAAATCATCTAGACCACATTCGCATTTTGTAATGTTGACAGGTCTTCGAAAGTTCAGACCATTGAGACAGCAAGCATCAGGTTTTCTCCTCTCAAAGCGCAGCGACTCGCCCAGAATACAAGACCTGTTGGAATGCTTATCACTGGTAGGTGACCAAAATGTATAATTATCTCTAGTACACTTGAAATCTAACGCATCACTAAAATTGAGTCGCCAAATGCTCCATTCAAATTTTTTCCATGTCGAGTACCTCCCAAAGATTGTAACGATTGACGATTCGGCCGCAGATTCGGTTAGTAGACCAATAATTTGAATCACCTCGGACGATATGGCCACTGCTCTCCAGGACATACCTTCTGTACAGCTATAACGAAGTTTATTAGTTTCCACGTTTGCATGACGCCTGAGAGGCGCGGTAACAATAACGCTTCCATGATCAATAAGAACGAACCCGAAAGGCTTGTCAATGGCTTGACTCCAAGTGAGGCCTCCGTCCCGGGAAGTGTAAACAGAAATTTCCCCAGACCTAGGATCAGACATTCCTAATACTCCTTGAGCCAAAATCAGACCAGGGGCAGACTGTTTAGACAGAATTGGGGTTATCCCAAAGACTGACCTAAGTCGACGGACGTAGAGCTGCAAATGTAAGCTACAAGATGGCAAGTGGCAGTTTGTTTTCTTACCCGCGTGATCATACTCTGGCGCTTTCAGATAATGCCATGATCCTCCTTTGTCGTAAGTAATGAGGGTGCCTTTTCCTATTTTATTGGCAAGATAAGTTCCTCTTAATCCTTCTACAAGATGTACATCGACCATAGGGAACTGCTGTTGCCACGTGTTAAAGTCACTTGTAAGAAGGTCACTCAAAGCCAAAGTAAACCATTGACCAGTTTGATCCGATATATAGAGATTTGTATGTGTTTGATGTAGAATTGCCAAAATAATTTCATCTTCGCTTGCATCGGCAACATAATAATGTGTTACACCATCTGTCGTAGGAAAGTGACATTCTACAAAATCCCTTCGATTGTATGAAACAAATAATTTCCTTTCGTTTCCCTCCTTCTGAATCAATATAAATTCCTTTTCAATAAAAAGCGAGTTTCGTACAATGAGACCCACATTTAAACTAAAAGACTGAACATTTCCATTGTAAGGCATCTTTGCCACGTAGAAAGTTGACAGGTGGTGTGGTACGACCTTGATGAAGGGTATGTGATCAGCCTCTAAATATATCTTTGTCATATCAACATCTACTCCAGGCACAGCCCAGTAATATCTTAGAATATTGTGATTACAAACCTTAGTCCAATTTGCACCAGTCGTTGTTGATATGTAAAGGGATTGTGAATAGGGACTGTAACCCAGAATATATTCAGAATACATGGGATGGTAAGTCAATGTGACTGGTTCGAATGGAACAATGATGTCATCATATGATACTCCCAAGTCTTTGCTTATGTACAATTTCCTATTGTGAACATCAGTAACTATTAAGAATTTTGCATCAACCCCAGAAAAATATACGGCATGCAATAATGCATGAGGAGAAAATTTAGAGTTTTCTTTAGTAAATGTTGTGCCATAGTCATCAGATCTATAAATATTCGCTGGGGAGATACATGCACTCCTTCCCTCTCTATCTTTTGTAGCATTCACCTCTTGGCAAGAAAGGATGAACATAATTTTTGAATCTTTTCCAGTCCAGTACACAATAGCATTCATATTTCCATCCCCAGTTAGAATCCATGAGGTAACTTGTACATTTTTAGCTGATGTTGTGTTAAGATGTCTTGGGTCTAAGTCCTTCAAACTTCTACGAGTACGATCCTTCGACAATAGGTCCTTACTTGTCAAAAATCCATAGCTTTCCACGTGATTCATTTCATTAGTTTTATTTAACCTAACTAACTGTTCTTTGTAATAAATATGCTTTTCTTTAGGTCTTGAAAATACGTCTCCAAGAACTGACCACAAGTGATGTCTGTTTATTAGGAAAAAAAGACAGTAAAAGCAAGCTGTACGACTCGGCAAACGGGACATGTTAATTTATCTTGCGGGCCACAATGATGACTTCTTGAACTCAGCTTAGCTGATATATTCTCTCTCTCCTTGGTAAGGATAAATACGACTGCAAAACGAAGCTTATAGTAATCGATAGAAAGTCGGCAAGCCTTGTTTCATTATACAGTGAGTCAGTAAGACTACGTACTTAAACAAATAGACATTCCCGCTCATAGAAGTGATTTTTTTAAGTTGTGCAATGCAACGGTACAGCACCTTCCACGCACAAGACTGATTATCCGAAATCACCAGACAACGAAGCATTCGACAGTTTATAGAGAGCAGATCACTTGTTGACTAGGTTGCTAACAATCGACACTGTCAACATAGGAACGTGTAGTTATAACTAATACCGATGTCTAGCTATGCAAATGAGGGCTCATTTGATTCGAAAAGCAGGTGGCCGTGGTTAGTTTAATCACAGGGAGCCGCACACAAGGTGTTTGACTACAAATCATAACAAAATATCAAGGGCTTCACAAAAAGAGATTGAGCTTTTCAGTTTCTTTTCATTGCTCATAGAGGACGCAGTTTTGCTAATATAAATATACCTGCCCACAGATTTGGTTGATAATCCTAAATTCTATGATCTTGAACTTTACTGTCAGTATACAGGCTTCACGATAGTACCTCGTACGTTTATCAGTTTAGTATTTATATTATCCAACCCGAATTCCTAACTTGATTGTTTCACACTCTTTTCATCTCATACTCTCCTGTAGCTCAGAAACAATAAAGCTTTCAAGAGTAGCTCAAATTGCGCAAAAACATTATGATCGATGGCTATGCGTAAATATGTATGGACAGTAAAACGGCAGATCCCTTATGACAAAATCCATTGAAGCTGCTATTCAAAGTATTTGATCCTAAAATTACTATCTCTCCTTACCCCTTGTGAATGCACACATCAATTAGCAATTAGCTTGACTTAAAGATAACTTTTTAACGAGACAAAATACAAGATAAAACAGTGTTTAGCACTTAAGCTTATTAACAGTACTGTTTTGGTGGAAAATGCTTCAGTGGGGCACTTTGAAAGCCGTTCTAGTATAATGAAGAGCGAGCGTTTTAAAAGGAGAGGACTCAAATCGACGAGTACTCAAGTATTACTCTACCAACTTCATCAATATGTAGGGACAGGGAGACAGCAATTGGAAGGGTGTAGATACTTCCCACTCCACATTTTAAAATTTTATCTGATTTTAATTGATATGTAAACGTTTTAAATATGAGATGCCAATGATTTGGACATTTAAATAGAAAACGTCCCCGTTAAACCGAAGTTAAACTGGGATTTAATTGACAACAATAATGCCAAAGGCTTTAATTTGTGATTAACCCCATTCACGTTGTATTATTCTGAGATTCAAAGGGCTAGGGGTTGCAGGGTTAAGGGGCCGTGGCCGTAATAATGGTAAAAACTATTTAAGTATTGGTTACCTTGGTATGAAAACTGGCAATGTTAAAAACACAGCTGCATATGAATGTGATGTCACCGAACAATGATACAACGCTTCTTGAATAGGATAATTTTTGTATCAATGCTCACATTTGGCAGTACTTTCAGTTGCTGGTTGTATGATTTTGTCCTATTTTACTGAGGAGGATGGTCCAGGAGCACAACTACCATACTCAGATGTAGAGGAGAATTCAGTGACACTATTACAGTAGTGGTTGCAATGAAGGGGAACATTGTCATGTGGACTTTAAGTATGTACGGTTCAGTTCTCTGCATACATAATCTATATAATACTCAATAAATTTTTGAGATTATTAAGAATACAAAATAGAATTAAATTAAAACTTCAGGGAGTTATTAGGGGTACTACCCGCTGCCGTCAAATATCAGCCACAAATTTTATACTTTTTAAAGAAAAAAAAGAAATGAAAACATTTTTTCGCCACTGCTGCGTGACCATTGTGGCTCTGAAACACATGAATTTTTAGGTGTATACAATCGATCAATGTATAGATCATCGATGTTAAGTACTGCATCTGCAAACTCTAAGTCCGCCCACCAACTTCTACACTTCTCTTGTTAGATCTTAGCTTTGGGAATGCTTTAAAAGTAACGTCCTTCACAAATTCCGTGTGGTTGTAACGATAGCCACTTTTGCAAGTCAAAAACAAAGTTTATCAACCATAACCATGAAAGTAAGGAATAAAGAGCGAGTTTTAAAGAGCAACGAGCTCACAGCCTGATCTGTTCCTGATCGGGCTCTGAAATCTTCAATGTTTGGCCGGTTCTCGTGACAGATCATGACGTCACAGACTATATTTATCGGGTATTAATCTATTAACTCTTGAAAAACAAGTTTATTCATTGGCGATGACGTTATAGCACAGCCGAAAGTTGGTAAGTACTTAAACAACATAACATGCGCCATTGCTAGAATGACCTTAGCACTGGAACTTTGTTGAAGAAACTAAGCTCGAAATAGACACATATTCGTAGAGAGAGTGTGTAACTAATACTCGTCTGATCTCAAGTTAACTTAGATCAGTTCTGGTGTATTGAGACAAAGACATAAGACTGAATATATAATGAAATGACTATTTACTTACAGGAAATAGCTAATGTGAGAGAACGAAAACGAGACAATGAAAGAGAGACTATGATATGACTAACACTTCGGAAAATTAGCCAACCACAAACTTGGAATCAGCGTTATGGTCTATGTCTCGGGGGGGGATAAACTCAGAGGTGTGTACAAAGACCTATTTTGGTGGAAAGGTGGCTCTAAAACACTTGTGTGTTAAATGTTTGGTCGGTAACAATTTTCAGAGATATCTTCTCCCTTGAATCGCAATTTAGGTCCCAAATCAATGACATATACCGACGAAGTATTTGTTAGAACAATAATGCAATAGTTGTATCGCGGGAATGTATTTACATTTCAAGACAACTAGAAACTTTCAATGCGTGCTGGAATATTCCATAAATCTGAAGGATAGTTAGAATATCGTAGAATGTTCTGGAATCTTCTATAACCTTCAAGAATGATCTGCCATGTAATTTTCTAGAATTCTCTAGAACATATCAAAAACTAGTAGAACTTTTTAGCTTGACAATGTAAGAATGTATAAAGAACTTACTCATGCAAATTTTATGATTCTTGTGCTCCCATGTACTGGCTTGTTTCGATGCATGAATCAAACTTTTCTACTGTAACTTATTAATACCGCAATGATAGACAGATTTCTGTTCCCCATAAGTCAAGTAAGGTAAGATACCATCTGTATAACAGTAGCACTGGGTATCATAAATTATCAAAGCATACTGTGGCATTGCGTAACAAAATAAATCATACCATTGTATTAAACAAGTGCAAAAGGAAAATGTATTTATTACATTGTCAACGTAGAAACGGGCTTAGAGACCTGTAGTCTTGCCCTGGTGGCAGTTTTTCAATATTTCCTTTTACTAGCATACGTGTAACTCCTGAGCGAGGTACGTGACGTGTACATCACCAACTCACTTTTATTATTGGCATTATTGCGTAATCTATTTCTCCAACAAAGGTTCTAGTGATAGAAATATCTTTATCATACTCCTTCCCTTTCTATTTAGGACCACTCATGCCTTTAAAAGCAGACACACAGTGACAAAGAGATCATATCATACAAAGATAGATGGATGGTAGATGGATTCTCCCGTCGATACGACGTACGAGATCTCAACTGTTCGATCAGCTGAGAAACCTACTCTGTGAATTAGAGTGAAAGTGGCTGAGTAGACCACAGTCAC
>JAAAKL020003496.1:0-23013 GCA_010016065.2 Carybdea cf. marsupialis auct. non (Linnaeus, 1758)
CCGTCCATTAAAGGGAACCCGCTACCCATGTAAACTCTTGTATTTCAATATCGTGCGCTCTTCATAATACACTGGTCAGAGTTAAGGGTCCCGGGGTTCTTAAAGAAAATGTATAGACACCGGAGCAGCATCAAAGGTAGACGGCGAACTCATAATGGTTGGAATTCAGTTCAAAAGAGAACTCTCGTGCGTTGGGCAACAGAAATGTAGCTTTGATCAGAGTGAGCGACTGTAAGACCATTTCCCAATTGATGAGGATGGCGGTGGCGATACTATCATTTCTGTTATATCCTGGAGATATCCTTAAGTCACGGACCTAAAGGGATCTTTCTGAAAAGTGGCCACTCAGTGGATGCAAATCTGGTATTCTATTAAAACATAGTTCAATAGTTCACTGTAACAATGTAAACAGATAACGCCTTTTATATCTTCAGAGGTATGACAGTACATGGGGCTTGTCCAGCAATGTGCTATACTGCATACAATTCTCAGTGTTATGGCTAATAATTCTCTTAGAGTCCCTTAAGAAACCATTGCAGTAAGCAAGAACTTATGCACTTATTAACAACAAAACCCAATAAGTGGGGAGGTAGAATAGGCCCAGGAGCCGGAAACATCTCCAACATTAAAATGTGGAGTAACAAAAGCTATTTTGTTGGTTGTAAGTATACTCGCCAAATCATAGGAAAAATTACATTGAATTACAAGTCCGTTGTAACATGAAGGTGTTCGCTTAGTCAATTTATCAGATCCGTATAAATACATTTATCTAATTAAAAAATGAATCAAGTAGTTTCTAAGAGTTTATAAGATTCTTGCAAGTTGCGAGGGTTGGGGGTACGATGAACCACGCCCTTTAATTACCAAATCAGGTAATCGTGTCCTCAAACTGATAAATATTCTGGCAATTTAAAGTCTTAAACCCATGTACTTATGATAACCATGTGTACACATGGCAAATACAACTTCTTAAAAATACTTTTAAATAAGCACGATAAATCTCCAGTTGTAGGCAGTTCAAGAAATGTTACTGATATAGTCAATTATTAAACGATTTCAGGGCATATCTTTCTGTTACAAGTTAGTAAGAGGCGTCTAAGTCAGCTTGGAATAAGCGAACACTGAGCAATGACACAGGACGATTAACAGCTTCCCGGGTTAAAACAAGACAGGAATTGAGAAATTTAATTCTAATGTGCCGGAGGGAGAATTTCAGACCCCTTCTCGCAAACTTCACCTGCTATTTCCCGCCCTTAAAATGGTAAGCGCTGAATTTCTTACTTTTAATTTTAATTTTTCGTTCACGAGGTCGCAATATTTCGACTATAACATACAAATCAGCTTAACCCTGCAGAAGAATTTGCAGATAAAAGGCAGCGAAAAGCTACAAATATTACTACTTATAAACAAAATTTTTAGGCTAAATGGTGCCCAATAAAGATATTTTAAGTACAACTAAATAACAACACAATTACTATGCTTCTTAAGTACTTTGGACAAAAGATAAGACTACCATCAAATAATCGCTCAATTTAACATAAATTGTCAAGATGACAAAACCGGTCCCAAATATGCCATAATCATCGAGCAGCAAGTTCCAATATTCGGTTCAATGCATCAATATAGCCAGAGAAAGATTCTCGAAGATAAGCAAACACTTGCAAGTACAAAAATTAGCTTAACCACACGAAACGGGATTGCTTAATTCTATGTCTGGTCCACAGTTCTGTCACGTGCTGAAACTTTCAACATAACCTCATACATCTAGAGACCTTCGAAATGTGGGCCTGCAGATGATTAAACTGCATACCCTGGATAGAAAGGTTACAAAAGAAAAGGTACTGACGAGGATGGATGCGGAAAAGCGATTAGTAAAGACAATGAGCGCCGCCCCATTTCGGCTCTCACGACATATCATCAAGAGAGAATATATTCACCGTAAGCTGTTACTGGGCTACATCAGCGGAAGGGGTACACCATGAGTCTCTTCTTTTAGCAAAATCGAGGTTGGAAAGGACTTAAATAAACTGAAGCAGTCAGGAAGAAGTGTATCCGACTGCGTGATCCGACCCTGTAAAGGATAAAATTTATGATGATGACTGGTGATGTATGCCAACGTTACAAATGATGGAAGCCTTCTTCATAAAGTTGATTATATAACGTTATATATCCTACTTGACGAAAGCCCTTTTCACCATATTGGCAAGGGTAAAGTATTTTTCCCTACATGACCCAACTAAAAAGACAGCGAAGGCTTCTTCTCAATTTTGATGATTATATCTTTATTCTCCTAAATCATATTTTATCATAATTTATCATAATTTACCATTATTTATCATAATTTTGACAAGAATTATTCTATCCTTGTACTTGACGAAAGACGTTTTCATAATTTAGGTTAGGATACCTCCAAAGCATACGATACTGCACAAGCTTATCGTTTCTAGTAAATCCCTGCTTCCTGCAAGTGTTTGGTCGGGGTCTGATTCAGTTGTTTTGGTACGACTGCCATGCTGCTTTACGTTGTTCTCTGCCTCAAAATTCTTTCACACGCCACACATTTTAAACTCTGAACTGAAGCAATCACTTCTCTCCAGATTGTAGGGTCATCGTAACTGACGCGTACGAACCAGTTCTGTCTAGTCATTCCCCATTTAACCCCCAACTGGTTCAAATAACATATAGCAGACTACTGCAGTATAAGAAGGAAACGTGTGTTCTGCTAGTTGTTCGAATATGTCCTGGTAAGTTTGTAACCATTACATAAATAAATATTTAGGCTGCACCAACTGATATCTGTCAGAGCGACTTTTTTAAAATCGCATGCCATCCTGCCGATAATCTCCATCGTACATTCAATTTTAAGAGGTTTCAGGTCAAACATGTATATGCTATAATGCAGATAGAAAAATACAAGCGCGTACAAGTGAGAAGACCGGTATGAAGACACATCGCCTTTCTAACAACTGACAGATCAAGATACACTTTGAATAATAACTTCAACATGAAACGATTGGTAGGTCAAGTAAAAGCTCATTACCACAACAGGAAAAGGTAAGACTGGAATAGAGAGTTGGCGTAAACTTAAGATTACACGCCAATTTTTTGTCTGTCTGCGGTTATATTCAAATATTGCTGACGCAAGGTTAAAGCTTTCTTTTCCCACACTCCGTTATCTCTGTTCTAAGCCCATCCACTCGGCAGGTGAACTTTCTATCAATGGCACTTGCAAAATCCATTTCATTCTCCAGTTACTACCCGGATCTGAAGGAGGTAATCTTCAAACAGATCTCAAATAAATTAACCGTAGACTGCTTTATTTCACTTCTCTGGGTTTTCCTACCCAATTTCAATATCCCGCACGTTTTATGAGAGGCTTTCGGCTACAAACTCGGACTAGCTTATCTGAGTTTACACTAACTAACGTAAGCACTCGTCGTTTTATGTGATTTTGCTGTCAAGATTCTCAAGATTACTTCCAAAGCTGATCAATAATAATTAAAAATGGTTAAAAATGATGAAATATTGACTGGTTACTACTCCCATGATTCCATTAATAAAGAGACTCCTTTAGAATGGCGTGTCTACTTCATCGAGGCAGACAACTGTCCACTAAATACTATAGAGTCAAATTTGAAAGGTCCCAGACGGCGCATGATCTTATGTTGCTGACAAGACAAATCACTTCTTTCGTCTGCGGGGCTGCCCGTAACCAAGCGTGCAACACAGCCGACAGTTGTAAGCGTGCCGGATGTCTAGTTCAACTGAAACAACTGGGCACAGAATTCTGACGACAACATTCCCCGAGTTTTCCCGGCGATCTTTCACGATTTTGGCTAAATTTATCTGAAATGTTCTGACACGAATACAAACGAAACGTCACGTTTCCGTAAATATTTTTGCAGAGTATCTGAATTTTCCCTGAGTTTTTCAACAATTTCCTGAAACCACCGCGTATTCCCGGTGTATGGCCACCCTCAACAAACTGTTCAGTCGAAAGGTGCGTGTTGCTATTTCTACTACTAATCTTCCCAAATTCTCCAAGTTATGCTGACAGTATAAGGCAGCTGTGAACAAACTAATATGTTATATGGTGATATACTATCACGAAATGATATACAGTTACCTCAATCACGTCAATTTGAAGACAACTAGACCATCCAAAAAATTGAAATTCGGCAATAATGCGACATATCCCATATAGTTAATGATAATATATACTAAATCAACACTATGTACTTATGATATAATTGGAATTGGTATTACGTTATGTATTGAAAACAATGGGAAAAAACCGCTCTTAGAAGAATATGACACTTTGACGGACCAACCTGAATTATCCTTCGAGATGACTATGACATTCAATTAGGCGATGGAATGTACACTTTTACGCATCAAATCATGATGACTGACTCGAATAAGCCAATAATTAAGTTTCGTTTGGAAATTTCCTTCCTTTATCTTATCTTATCTTGTTTGTAATTCTGTTTTCGAGTAAACGGTAGAGAATTCATTCAGAATCTTATCCAGATCAAGGATATTTGATCCTGGATGTTGACCGACGAACTGCGTCTTAATGACTGCAAAACAAAATTGTTGATTATCGGCACTAGACAGATACTGTTTAAGTTAATATTGGTGCAATCCTTGTTGGCGAAACCAGTGTCTCTCCTGTGTCTATAGTAAAAAGCCTCGGGTGGTGGTAACACAAGAATATGGGTTAAGGGACCAGGGTTAACAAAATCGGTGAGACCACCTTTTTATATATGTAAGATGAACAAGGAAATATTTGACACGAAGCAATGCACAAACATTAGTACATCCTCTTATCGTAGGCCGCATCGATTACTGCAATAGCTTACTTCACGGAGTGTCAGTTATACACATCAGTAAGCTTCAACGTATAAAGAAATCAGCTCCTCGGCTCGCCTTTCATGTACCAAAATACTGTAGCGTTACTCCAGTTTCAAAGTTTTTGCACCGGCGTCTTGTTACTTGTAGAATCGAATTTAAAATAAAAGAATATCAGTTATAACTTTTAAAGCTACCCACGATGGCAAACCAACCTATATTAGAAATCTATTGTAAAGAAACTCACAAGATAAAATCTTAGGTATTTAGAAGGACGTCTTCTGCAGCTACCACGAAATAAAAGCAGGAACACATTAAGTAGAAGCCTCTACGCTGTGGAACAAATTAGCTCTCAGAATCAGAGGCCGAAGAGAACTTCAATAGTTTTAGACGTATCTTTTTAGAAAAGCTTTTTTTCCCTGAACCATGTAGCTAGTTGTACAACGCATACCCAGTGCAAATTTTATGTATCATTCGATTGTCTGTTACTTCCTTTTAACTCTTGTTCTAGCTAGATATCGCTTACATTTTAAATAAGTTTTTAGTCAGAGTGTAACTTAAGCTTGAAATAAAGTTAGGCTTCAGAGTTCTAAGTTGTGAGGTTACTTTGTAAGGCCATCAGATTATATATACATGTAATCTTGCGACATGTAAGTATAAATTAATTAAAAAATTATCAATATTATTATTATTATTGATTGATATATCTATTTAGCTCATAATAAACATCAACCTATTTCACTATTATTATCACTATTATTATCATTTTTTATTCCATTTATTACTTTTTTTGTTGTTGTTGTTGTTCCTGTTGTACGTACGACACACGTGAGTAAGCTACACGTATTATAATTAGCAATGGATATACCTATTTGTAGCGAGTATCCTGCTACGTAAGCAAATAAAAAGAAAGGCATTGAAAAAGTAAATTAAAAACTATTATACCATATTTGTAATCATTTTCTACATATACTCAATTGCTGCATACTAAACGCTATGTATAATGATTTATGGGTAATCAAAATTGGTATCATGTTATGTATTGAAATGAATGGGAAGACACATCTCAACGTTTCAGAAGAATATCACACTCATTCGGACCAATATATCAAGTGACTTGTAACCTTGTATGTACACTTGTAAGTACACTTGTTATTACACTTGTAACATTTGCACATTTGTTTGCTACTTCAATCAAAATGAAATACCATGAAATGGATGCAGTAAGATTCTTTTGAATTGAATTTCATAATAGAATTTGTAACATAAAATAAATAATATTTACAGTTAAAAATACAAAACTTCAAATTATGTTTATATTAATTTCAATGCATAAATTTTTTGGAGGAGACTTCAGTGTAAAGTACCTTACCGTTTCAAACATTTATCTCACAATAGTGTCGGACAACGGGGGAGTAAAAAAAATAGACTACCTGCTTCGGCCGAATGCTGCAAATGAGTATACGCTAGGGAGTTGCAAGTTGGTCAAAACAAATTTTTCCAGGCAAAGACAAGTTTGTCCCGGACGGCACGCAAACGATGAAACGATAGGGATACAAGTAGGAAAGAAGCAACTCCATCATAATCTGGTTGAAAAATGACAACAGACTGACCTCTGGTTAAGTTTCGTTCACAATTTTTCGGGCAAGAAATCAGTCAACCGCCCTCCCCTCCCCATAAAATTGGTCGACTCCTATGGCTGGCTGGAATAAAATCTAAACGTAAACAACTGGTTTAAAACATATTACACGACGAGCACCAAACGCTCGTATTTCCACCCACCCTTGAAGCGCCTCCGCATAAACTCTAAAAGGGGGTCGAAGACTTCCTTTGTGTCCTTATTGAACTGCCCAAGTGAAATTAGAAATTGATGTATCTAAAAGAGACTCATGAAGGAGTAGCTTACTCAAGTCACCAACTCACTGATAAGTTGATCGAACGTATAATAAAGAAAAATATGAAGCAGTAATCAGAGTATTTAGTCGGCATGCCACAGCGGTAAGTCAATCGGCAATAACCTCTACATATGCTGTGTTGATCTAAATCTCCTCTTTCACGGAAAACCTACTATTTTTACGTAAGTGTTAACCAGGGTATATTTGGTGGCTTTGTGGCCAATCCGCAATAAGCTACTTGCGACTCCACCTATTAACATATCAGGGGAAATCCTCAGTATAGTCACCATTGCGATGATGCTACAAAAACATGTTGCTGAGAAAACCTAGCCTTAATTTCATTGAAGTGTCAACCCAATCACCAAAATATTCAAAACTCATCCCAGCTATAAGTAACGACCGCCTATATGTGCATAAGGTCTTTAATCCTTGCTTCGCCGGTGTTGAAAATAGCACAACTCCTTCTCCAGGGGTCATGTTCGTATTTTCCACACCCCCTTTTTCATTTCTTCACATTGTGCCCCACACATGTGCTGCATCAATTATTGCTACTATTACCCCTGAAAGCCCCTTTTACTTCATTGAGTTTAATGTGAATATAATCTACTAAGGGGAAACAGGGAGGTGAAAGAAACAGTTGACTTTGCTTAGCTGACATTATTAACCCTAAATGTCACAGTCTCTTGTTACGTGGACACGCACAGTGTAGGGTTGGGCTAGTAAACCCGCGGCAAGTTTTAAAATGCAAGCAATTCTTAACGAGGTCTTTTGTACTCATATTTACAAGCTAATGTAACCATTCGAAAATCTTCCTCTCACGTAAGTCGCTTTATCTAACATTATGGACACAGTAAGGGAAGAATTGAAGGGCCTGCGATGTCTAAGATGCTAATCCACCATTACAACAACTTTAATTGTATATATATTAATTGTGATACAGCGATGTGAATGGTTAAATCCTCTGCCAAAGCGAGAAATCTCCACTGTCTCAGCGCGAGAATTTCACAGAGTATATATGCACATTATCTGAAGAAATTAACCTTCTTCTGGCAATCTTATGTTCTAGTGTTATGACTGGCTTATCTTTGTAGAACTGTTTTCATTAGGTCGCAAATTATTTACAAGCATATACATCTGAATGTCAAAGTATAGCTGATTTTAGCACTACTCTGCCCTAAATAATGCTAACCTCAAACTTATAAACAAGATTGTATGCCATACATGTTTAATATTAGACTTTGCTATCACTGTGCAAATGCTATTAAAACCATGAAAAATTTCATACGTTATAGCTCTTTGAAATATTCCTCTATATACGGTGTCATGGAATATAATGATGACGTTACGTACCAAATGATTGGTAGGTTCAACGTGGAAGAAGTTTATAAGTTACGGAACTGCAGCGTTCGTGGTTCTCAAGATGCGAAGCAAAAGTTAACGAGTGTCTACTAGATTCGTTCCTAATGACTACGAAATAGTATGGAGCACTAACTTCTTGTACATCCGACCCGACGTAAAAGTGTCTCGTATTTCTGAATGAGCAGTAAAAGTAATTTAAAATTTCATCAGTGACCTAACTAAGTGTCCCATGTTGCATAATTTAATGCAAGTTGAGACAACTCCCTCAGAGTCTATTCCCCACAAATAAAGATAAATTGATAGGTCGATCCAAAGCATTTATACAATTACCTCAATGGCGACCTGTGTTAACGGATGTTTCTGGGAGAAATTATTACAGTATAGTCAATATTCCTAGGGGTACCTTTTCACGTGTGATGAGCAGTTAAAGGTGGCGAGGTTTCAGAGACATAAGAAAGGTATATGCTCCCTGCCTTCTTCATAGCGGCCCCCTGTGTTAACGTAACACTGCATGGAAGTGTTAGATGTGGGTTATTTTCCCATCAATACATGATTGCTAATCTATGCCAGTCGTTAACGATAGTTTTTGAATCCAGATTCCCCAAATATTTTATTATGTTTTGTTCGCCCCCTTTAATGTAATGATGTATCTCAGGATAATTTAGCTGACCAAAAGGAATGTGTCTAATCAATCCTCTATTAGAATATAAAGAAAACTAAAACATAGAAATAAAATGTTACAAACTATTGAATAAACCGCATAAAATTCCCCTTTTACGTTAACAAATCCTTTCCCTTTACAAGAATTAAAGATGTAACGTTCAAATATTCTTATTGTTTATCAGTAATAACCGACGGGGAGAGATGATAGTACAAGACCCAATATAAGTAAGGAATTCAGCTTCCAACCATGCTTAACGTAACCTTGATATAAATAAAATAGCCCTTAGAATGTTTTTTCGTACCCCAACGGTTGCGACCATCGCTTCTTACAAAAACCTGAACTACACCGAAGCAGATGCTCAGCATACGTTATACTAAACGGCCCACAGAAAAATTTACCAAGGTTCAAGCAATACCATCAAACCCTTCAAAAAGTAGGTACAGATTAGAACTCTGATTTTAGACGCAAACATGACCCAAAGAAAGTCTTTACGTAGTATCCCAAGGGTGCACCATACGACGAACTCGAGAACAATCCTGAAATCCTAGAGTCATATCTGAAAACCTAGTATATGGCGCCTGAAGACCAAAATAGAAAAGAGCTAGCCTGTATGGAAATGCTTAATACGTAATACGTTAATACGTAATTAGCAATGCCACTGTCCCAAAAATCAGCTCGACAGTTCTGTTACAATGTGTTACCTCCCATAACCCGAACTTCTTCTAAGTATCCCACCTCGGTTTACCTCCACAAAATGCCCTGAAACTTTCTTTAAGTTTATCCTGTCTTGAATACGCTACAGCACCCAGCAAGCTCCAACATGTCCAGCTCCCAGGACGTAATTTCATGAACGTAACACTGATCCAGCGAAATATAAATTCGTTAGACGTCGCTAAGTTTTACGTATCACAAGCAGTTTTAAACAGTTCAAAGCACGGAAGCATATCCAACACGCAGTAATAACACAGCGACCTAAAGGAACAAACCTAGCATGAAACTTCAGAAAATTTCATTAAACTATGGCTCTAGTTGTTCATGATATTTACCATATTTAAACACATAAAAAAAGAACAATAAGATGAAAGAACGTTTGAAACAATAACGTAATAGGAGCAATGGAAAACAAGGTTGTCACAGTAGATCCAATTGTGGCTTCCGTCCTTATTTTGTCTGCAAAGAAAAGTGCGTTACACAAACATGTACCCATTATATATATATATATAACTCGTTAAAGATGAAGCGCTTGAGGTGCTATATATAGTGTATATATATATATAACTCAATAAACATAAAGGGCTTTACGGCGCTGGCCCGGATCGAACCCAGGATCTCCTACACCGAACACGAAGACTTTACCATTGCACTAAATAGTATATATAGTATATACAGTATATATAGTATATATTAATAGTATATATTACTGCTAAGACGCAGCTAAGTCTTTCCAACCTTTCCAACCTCAAAGTCCATCTCAGGATTTGAGGGCTGACATTTTCATTACTATGTATAAACGTTTATAAATGAAGAAATGAAAAAAGCCAAGTCGCAATAGACAGAAATCCAATCAGATATTATTTCAACTAGTTTTCGACATGTTTGGAGGAGGAAGACAAATGTTTAGGTTTTTGTCTTCTCGTCATGAACCCACCTGGCTGCAAGAATTATAACCGCGTTGTTGCTGTGTGTGTGCGTTAAAAAAACATATAAATATATACATGTATGTACATTTATTAAAACGTTAAAATATAAGTAACAAGGTATTAATTAAAAAGTATAGATAAAAGGTTAGATATATTGCCCTGGGGAAATATACCGGACTTAAATTTTATCAAGTCGCTTCAAGCTATTAAAATACTGGGTGAACACAAAGCAACTAAAATATATCCGGGACTTCAAAGAACGAAATTAAGAACAACGTACTGCGGAAAATTATAAACGCAGGCAGGGTGAAAATGTATCCTATGCATAAAAAAACCAACAGAAACTTACCTGACCCCCAATGGCAAAATAATACTTATATATACAGCTGGAAAAAAGTAGCTTTGTCCAAGCAAATGAATGCTCGAATACTACTAAACTCAAGATTGTACTCTGCCATCCATGAAGGCACGTCAGGCAATGCGGCAATGACTGCAAAATGAAGTTATCAAAGACTAGGTTGTAACATAACAACTAATGATACCCCCTGGAAATAATTACTCGAATCATAACAGCATTGGACGCCTTTACGTTACTCCCTCCAGAGTAAATTATCTTCAATTTAAATTGATACAAAGTACTTACAGGCCTCTCGTTAGCTTAGTTCCTATTATGCATGACTACCAAATTGCTGCATTACATCATGACCATCTGCCGTAAATCGGAACAAAGACTGAACAAATAACTTCAACAATGTTGATTTGTAAAATCGTCGAGCCTGTTCCTCGGATGTAATAAGCTACACTGTATTTTTACTAGAGTGTTTCAAAGTCATGTAGAAATGGCAAAAAGTCTTAAAATGGGGGAAACCGTGTCAAACAGCAGTATTATTATCAAAAATAGCTTCTTAATTGGCGGTTCCTTTGCGGATAATTTTCAGGCTATAGTTGAAGCAGCGTGGTCAGAATATCACGGTCAACTAAGGTTACGCGTGTGACCTGTTATTGGTACCATGTAATCCAGTGCCATCTGTTGCATGGTCGGAAGGTCGGCGACTTAAACGGCTCCCCCACCCGTGCCAGCCCCCTGAGTAGCATTTATACGGCACAAGTACACCATATAATGTTACTAAGGGCAACCCGGGGCAATAGTTACAAGCACTATCCACTCTCAGCATGAGTATTATTCGCAAATTAAAGAAAACGATGATTATGAAGACAGCGATCAAGGGAACCTCAGTCCATCTGGAACTCACCTGGGCACGAACACCTATCACTGAAAATGATACAGGTACATTTAATCTCTGTGCATGTTTGACGTTAACAACTTGACTTCATGAGCAGACCCATTTTAAATCGAAGTGGCGTATTGATGACGTTATCAATACAAAACTTGAGCAAAGCCATTTTGATGCTTATCGCTAAAATGAGCCATCAACCATAGCTACTAATGAGCGTTTACAGCAAAAATCACATATTTAAAATTGGTACCTTTATCTCAAAAATATATTTAACAGAATTGCATGTCTGTAGCCAACAGAACCTAGGCTGCTATGACTGTCGTCACCAGCGTCGCAAACGATGCAGGTTCGCAGGGGAAAGATAGCATGAAAAGAGAATATAGGTGTCGTAGGTGATGGCCAACCATCAATAAATAAATACATATATATATACATATATAAATATAAATATATAAATATATCAATATATATATATACATATATAATATTTCTCTTATGCCTAAAATATCTTTCATATGTTTACCGAACAAATGTGACAATTGTTAAAAGTATTTGTTAACCTAGGTCGAAATTGGATTGTTCATTGATAATAGCATTGCAGGTACCCTGTACTTCACCTCGATTATGTATGCAACTATATAATGAACATCACACAATTATCCTCTTATCATAGTCCACTCGTCCACTTCATTTGGATCGAAATTTAGAAATCCAACGACCTCAAAGGGACGACTGTCATGAGGAAGAAGATATGCAAACCGCAACAACATAAACCTTCATAACAAGCGTCCTTTTCCCCACTTTCATTCGTCAAACTAGCTTCTTCAATTTTCGCGTACTACAGATGCGCCACGACAACGGGGCACATAAGTCAATGAAATGAACACGCTCCCCAAAATTGGTGAGCCAGAATTTTTAAAACTAGCCTCTTCAATCTGCTTCCCACGTATTAAAGTGGTTACCGCGCTACGATTTATGGCAGAAATCTAATTCATAGGCTTCATGACAAACACACATTTAAGTATTCCGGGTCTTTGCCTGTTGCATTATAACCACTCCTTGCCGTCCTTTTTCTTTGGGCAAGTAATTCAAAATTTAAAAGATGAATCATTGGTTCCCTTTAATATTTTATATCCAGATTATAAAACTCTGTCGTTCCCTACGTAACAAACAAAAGACAACTTGGATGCGGCTGGCACACACTAGAGATTTATGTTGGAAATTTCATACTCATTTGGATCTCAAATAATAAATGAATCAGGGACGCTGCTTTGTCCCCATCGTACTTGGATTCCGTTGTTGAGTTCACAATAACTTTGAATTATGACAAAAAGTATGCAATCTGCTTTAATATGGACACCAGAAACTCTTGAACCTCTGTTTGTTTGCGTCAACGTCGTAGACTTTAAGTAAAAGACACCTTTTACATTTTAAAAACTGGATCCACTGCGAGCACAAACCAAGCCGGTGGTAATGTAACAGCATTTGCTTCTGCACCTAACACGGTTTTGAGAACAGAGGGGTAACGCCTTAACCACACGCAGATGTAGTCGAAGGCTGTCATGAGGGGTGTTGCTGTAAACGAAATCAAAGGACA
This sequence comes from Carybdea cf. marsupialis auct. non (Linnaeus, 1758), assembly GCA_010016065.2. Taxonomy (NCBI): domain Eukaryota; kingdom Metazoa; phylum Cnidaria; class Cubozoa; order Carybdeida; family Carybdeidae; genus Carybdea; species Carybdea cf. marsupialis auct. non (Linnaeus, 1758). Next base: position 13,245 of record JAAAKL020003496.1, read on the forward strand.
AAAGAAGGTCGAGGTAGACAAAGCGAAGTAAAGCAAAGGTAGCAAAGCCCCGTATTAGCATCAAACATCCAAGAGGATGATGTTGGAATGCACCGGGGAAGTGGAATGAGGGAATAGTCACTATAGGTCATACCGGTTATAGCCGTGTCTTGTCCGTATAGGTTACCACGAGGGGGAACCTCACGATGATGACAATAACGCCACGCCCTAGGCGAAAGCTATTCAAACGAGGAACCAAGATAAAAAAAGCATATGGCTCGTTGGCATGTCAAAGGAACATTATGTCACTACTCGGACAACTATGAAGACCGACTATTAACATGCTCTTTGGGCATGCCCGGCTAATTTCCCAGGGCCTTTAACAATAAAGTACAAGTATGTCTAAAATTCTATACAATATTTTCCGTGTTTCATTTTCACTCTTCGCCAAACTGTTTCTGGTAAGTCAGATGATACTAAATATTCTTACTATCCTTAACGCATCGAGTAGATAATTTATTTATCAAAACAATTAAATAATTAAGTCAATCAGTCAGTACTAATCTGATATTACAACCCTGTTTCGAGAACTGAAGGAAGATGAGTCTCTAAATATAAAATAAATAAGCAAAGCGTTCATGAATGGACGCATTGTGGGCATCGTCATAATCAATAATATATGTTTGCTCCAAAATACGGCCTCAGTCACATGGCACCGAACAGCATTTCTATTGGCTAGCCTGTCAAACTAGATAGGCTTTTCCGTTCCTATGTCGCGGAATATGGAAAAAGTACAAGGGTCACTCGACATTTCCATTGCTACCAAATCTCCTTTGCGCTTGCACAAAAAATTAGGTGCAAAAGAAGGTAGTGGTGTTCGTAATGACGTAATCCGTAACCGTTTTGATATGCCATAAATTTGTGAAATTGAGTATAAAATTTTAAACTATTATTCATCCGTCAAAATTGGTTTGCACGAAGTAAGTAATTATGACGCCTTGAATTTACCTCGATAATATCTGACATCATCAATGTATCAAACATTTTTCTATATTCTTTATCAGTCTGTTTCAACCTGTAAATAGGTGGGTTCATCACGCTATTCGTAACTCATGCCTCGCAAATTTAAAATCCAAATTCCAACTTATGTCAATTGACAATATACTTATGGACTGAATTCTCCAGCTCATTCTCGCTTTTTGGTGAAGAGTTCCAATTAGTTAATAGACAAATAATTCTGTCAATGATATGACCAAGGGCACAATCAAATATGTTTTGAACATAGCAATCACCATCGAGCCACATCATCACAGCTAATTGGTTCCGCAGGCGGGGCCGGCGACAGCATGCTCCAACGGTCTTCAACCTTGTTTCGTAACAACTGAAACCCATTGATTATTTTACCTCAAAATGCCTTTTTTCTTGTGTCTTATAGTACTGCACCACGTTCCTACATATATATATATATATGTACTCAGGCAGACACACAAGCAGACATGAACTATATAGTATAGCACGCATTAAACATGGAGGGCTTGGGGTGCTGGCCCGGTTCGAACCCAGGATCTCCCACTCCGACAGCGAAGACCTTACCATTGCACTAAATAGTGCAATAGTAAAGTCGACAATCCTGCTAGTCGATCCCGAATTCTCACCACCACTAGCAACCTTAGTTTCTGTTTCGCTGTTAGCTTCATCGGTGCCACCGGTCAGGCAGACACACAAGTAGTCATGAACTACATAGCATAAAACTCATTAAACATGAAAATATATACATATCTATATTATCTGTGTGTGTGTGTGTGTGTGTTTGTGTGTGTGTTTGTGTGTGTGTGTAAGTTGCCTTATGACTGTGTTCTGCTCCGCCTCTTCAACTCAATAGCAGGTTGCTCTGCCACTCGAGAACTTTGTTTACTCAGATGTCGAAACCAGCAGGACAATTCGTCACCCTGGCAAGTGCATTTTCAGCAGTGTGCTACACTAAGTGCGCAACTTCATAACCTGACAGCGATAAGGCGATCAACATTGCACTGAAGAAAAACCTTGGACATCATAAAAACCACCTTTGTCAGATACAAAGATTACCATAAAACGGTTTTTTGAACTATTGTCAGGAAAGATTGAGGTCTATTACATGCTGTACATAGCGAGTAGTTTACAAGTCAGCAGAAACAATCCGATAGCTGATAGTCAAACCCGCTTGATAGAACAAATTTCTGACGAAGAAGAAGAAGAAAGTGAAAAAGACAGACACTGGTCTAAGAGAGGCTTTATCTCGCTTTGTAAATTGTCGACTACCATGCTACATTAAGGAATCTCAAGTCAATATATACTCGCAAAGTGGTTTTCCATCAGCACTACCTCAAACGTTTTGATGATATTTTAGAATTAAACTAACCAAGTCATTAAAGTTGTACTGTATAATAATATGTCATAAACCCATATGCAATGATAAATCAACCTCCAGTCAGTTGTCCAGCTTAGGAGAGTTGACCATAGGTTTCCATATTGATTTGTTGCAATGCTAAATGTTAAACTGTTTTTAAAATGTACTTTCCGATCCTATGTAAGCCACAAAAGTGCATCCCGCTATCAAAACAAAGTGCCCACTATCCATCTATCTTGTGCTCCACCATTTGGCAAGACCTTGATAAGCTCTCTATTTAATTCAACCTCCTGAAATGCCTGCTAATAATACGTAATACGATGACATTTCGCTATGTCTATTTCTTCCTACACCTAGGCTCCTTCTCCTGAATCCTTCAGTCCAACATACTCATAGCAAAATGTTTGCTTTCAAGGATGTTGCCAAAACCTTCACTGAAGTTTCCCGTGGGTTTTCTCAACTTGTCGTTCTCCCATCACCCCAGCCATATTTACCACAACTGCGCTCTCTAGTATATCCTTCCTGGATACATTTTCCGCATTGTTCCAAAAGCACATTGTAATTCTTCTCTCACCTTCCCTCGGCAATATCTGTTTCCGTACTGCAAGAATAGCAACACTCCAAATTCAGGACTTTACTATCTCTCCATTTTAAGAGCTTTTTTCAATTAGATCATAAAGCACTTATCAATTTTAATATCATAAGCCTCTCCTCACTATTGAGCTTCTATCATAATCTTCAACTAGATGGCTCTATAAAACCTGAATCAAACACTATTCATTTTTAAAGCGGACCACTCTATCTTAAAAAACAAAAACTAGATTTCCATGCAGTTTAGTTTGTGTCCCATGTTTTCATGTTGTGTTACCAACAAAGCTGTTATTAAAACCAGTACACACATTTTATCCTCTCTCGACCAACACATGCCAAATTATTAACAATTTTCAACAACAGAAACAGTTACTGGCAGCAAAGAAAGTTATGTTTTAAAAAAACAACATGTTTGTGGTGACAATAACTATATCTCCAGAAGCTGTAAGCCTAGTACTAGCACAACAAAGTCCATAAGCTATACTTGAATACAGAAACAGAAATGAATAATTTATTAGAGAAGTGTGACGGTTAATTTCTACCAGTGAAAACTCATGACCATGTAGTGCATCAGTTCCTAATTCTATGGGAACCATATAGAAAACGGTCCTCAATCCAGCGCAATGTCTTTTTCTTTAAAAGTCTTGACAACAATTTCTGTGTCTTCATGAGTCAACACAATAAATCTGTCAGTTTACGTTCTACAATGTATCATTGTTGTTTGTGCCATACTGAAGCGTTTTTTGGTTTACTACTCTGATTTATGCAATTAAATATACTTGCTCATGATACCAAGATGGTGGAAACATCGGGTTTTGCTAGGTTTTCAGTGATCACAGATCACTGCCCAAAAAGAGAAGTTTAATATTCTCTGAAATGGTAATGAGCCTGGGCTCTGCTTATAGCACCTTATGAAAGCCCTCTACATCCTAAAGACAACTTAAACTCAAATTCACTGTAAACAAAAAATATATATGACAGATGTCATGCCAAACATAATAATTATTACGTGTACTGTAGAATAATGAAAAATCGGTGAGAACTCAAAGTGTATATAAACTTATGTCTTAATGGTCACAATTTTTTATGGTCACAATTCTTTGATGTTTCTTGACACATTGCATATAACAATCTGTGTAAGAAGCCCAATCATGTCAACAAATTGTGTACTTTGACGGGGTAGTATCAAATCAGGTCCGTAGTATCATTTTGAGAGGATGGAATTCCTTCTGTGTGTTTGGCTTTCAGGTCCTCTAGCTTGACACTTTAACAGCTCAGTCCTGCAGGCAGCTCAGAAAAGGGGGTCTCTGACTTCACTTACTTTACCTCTTGAAGTTTCTGCAACATTTTATATCTTTGCCAGGGTTGGCTATGTATGAATATTAAAAGAAGTGATGACACACTCTATCCTGGGTGAGAATTATCCAATTAAAAAGGCTATTGTCCTGACTACATGCTTTTTAACAGAACTGGATGGTCAGGCTTTGAACAAATTTCTCTTCTGTTCCATTCTCTAACCACACTTTAACAAATCAATAATTTTTCTGCATAACACTCAATGTTACTCACTTGACTCAACTTCTACACATTGGGGTGGAAGGCACAGTGCAAGGCACAACAATTTAGGGAATGAAATCACAGAGCTTATATTAACTATCATGATTTTAAAAGTTTCTCTCAAATTCAAAAAGGTATTGCAGAAAGCAACTCCTTTCTCTATTGGGCTAAACAATTCATAGAGGCTTAGCCCTGACCTAATACATATGCCTAAAAAGGCTGCTCTTGATTTTAAGCACACACATAAATCAGTAGCTATGTAAACAAGGTACATAGAAATGTATGAACAGTTCCATCACATGCACTGTACTTCTAACACATGTTAAAATCACTAATCTGCAGATCGCACTGATTGATGAACAGAGGAAAACATAGCATTTTATACATATACAAAAGAGTGAGTTATCAAGATTCTGGTTATTGTGCATCTGATGGAAGTAAAAAATTAAGGAACTCTTTGTGAGATACCTCCCTGACAAGAAAACTATAGCTAAGTGGCTTTGAATGGTGATAGCTTTTGCAAACTTGTGGTTGTCAATAGAAACAAGCTTTGGAAAGGCATTTTGTTCTGCCTGCAGAATGAGTGGGAGATCAACAATGGTTAATGGCTATTATGCCTAGGTCTTACCAGGACTGCTGAATATACCACTCTCGATCACTCTTTACCCATCAGAATATATAAAACAGCAAATAGATAAATTGCATGGTAACCAAACTCATTATTAATGAAATACGTTCTTTTAACTATCAACAATGAACCAGCAACCTAAAATAGCTAGTGTACCACTGCTATCTCTAAAAACACAGGCAAAATATTTGAAAACTGTACATTTGAAAGATATACTTTTACTTTCATGGGTACCTTAGTGTCATCGACACTTGTTAAAGAACACATAATTATGTTATGTCCAAATTGTTTCATTCAAGGCACTGGTAATTACAAATTAAGTCATCACTAAAGACAGGAAAGTAATATTTGGTTACTTCTTAAAGCACTATATCATACCAAAGAAATTGATTACAACACAATAAACTACAAGCAAATATGGATGCCATATGTTAGCATAACACTCGAATATATGTATTGCTTAGTAAATATTTACAACTCCTTTCATTTCAATTGCTGAATACCAAATATTTGTTGATACTGGTCATGACTGTGTTATTATCTTTTTGTAGGATTTAGTTAAGCCATATTAGTTGACTTGCTTAACAGTAATTCTAAGGCAATAAACCAACTATAGGCAAGTAAGATTTCCAATCAATATAGCAAACTTGTAAGAGTGGTGATGTGTCACCATAGTCGTGTGGGACAGTCTGCATCTTGGTTGTCTACGGTAAAGTATAGGATAACTGCTAAAGTTTAGTTTACAATGATAGACTTCTGGGCAAATCAGTGGACAGGCTGCTAAGTTTTTTCAGCCTCCCTAGTTTTCCTTACATGGACTAACAGGTCCCTTGTCAGTGTTAAAAAGAAGTCTCCAAAGATGTTTTGATCAAACCTGGGCAAATGATCTTCATAACAAGCTCCTAGACCACATAGCCAAACACTTCATATGTGATCATCTGACATGTCGACAATCTGTGACAAACAGCCAATTGTGCTTTACAAGAGGATGTATACATATATGTAAAAAAACAGTATTACTTCTTATCAATATATACTAGATATGCCATATTGAGCATGTATCAATTTACACAGAAACCATGATGATGGTGAGTACTCACAGTTTCAACTGTGCCTTTTTAGTGATTTTGCTAACTAAAATCAAGGAATGACACCCTTTTACACATTATGCATGAAAAGCTGCTACTAATGATGGTATGGTTGCTGTCATTCTAACTGCATTCTTTCAGCTGCTATATTTCACTTCTTCTATTTCTACATTTTCTCTGGCATACATCCTGCAATTGATTAATTATGTAGCACAGTTAAGATTTCACAAGCATTACAGAAACGTACCATGTACAAAACATTTTCATTAATTGAATATACCAGAAAACATCAATAAAAAAGTAAAAAAAGACTAGTAAACAAATGTAAAGAAGGTAGATTAGAAGAACAAGTCATTGAGAATACATTAAATAATCATGAAGAGCCAACTCCCTTTCTCATGTGCCCACCACCCCACCCCTTGTTCTATTGACATCTACATAAGACATCAATATATAATCATTGAAATAAACTTTGATAGTGTTCTTATAATCATGTTGAGAATGTGGGTCCATAATCTTACAACACATATTCTTGATGAAGGAAAACTAACTATTTTTTCAGTTGGAAAAAGTTGATATACATGTTTGCCATTTATGAAAATATTGCCAATTTCTCTATTATTGAAACCAATTGGTGAGATGCTACTTACAAATCAATGCAAAAAATATTCTGTTAAATCCTGAATAACAAACTCCTTTCAGTAGCCCAAAGATTGGGCAAGCATTTTAACATACGTATTTTGCAATACTGGTTGTTACAATGTCATGCACTGGAATTTTCTTGGATTAACTATAGACACAAAATACACCCCTCGCCATTCTCCAAAAAAACACTTGATAAAGTTTACAACCAAATGGCTTACAGAAAGAAATTTACAGAAAAAATCAATGAAACATGTCTTTAACAAGACAATTAAAATAGTGGGATTTTAAGTAGCTTAAATAAGTGAGTTCTTGCAATAAATTTATATAATCTATAAAAAATTGAAATTCACAAAAATTCCAATCAATACCATAAGAAAGAACAGATGGAAAGAGGAATTGGGAAAAACAGATGGTGATATGGAGAAATTGTAAATATCACAATAATCACTACACAGGTCATGGTTTATATTAAAATAAAAAACTTGTGCAAAAACTATAAACTAGGGCAACCAATAACTTTATTATACCTGATGCGTGATTATAACAATCTTTTTGTATGAAATATGATATCTGAAGTATGTGGTTAAAACTTGTTTTAAAACTGCTAATACTAAAGGCCTGCAAACACAAAAACTCCCATGATGAGGGTTTCAGCAACATCAATTGTAAAAGTTAATTTAACTACCGACTGGAACGTATAAAGTCCATTGACCACTGCACTTGTATCAAGCGGAGTGAAAAATAAAAATAAAAATGAAAATAAGAAATTCAAAACATGTGGCTGGCAGTGGAGGGCATATTAAAGTTATATTAATAGCAATTAGTAATAATATCTATACATAAATCAATGCTCATAACAACTGGGACAGGAAACATTATAGAAAAAAGTTTTGCATTGCCCTAGATTGTGCATTACTCTTTCAACACAAATATGATAGCCAAACTTAATATTCACCACATTCCTGAAATTGTGATAATGAGAGTTATTCAATGACAAGCTATTTGTAGCTAAATTGATGACATTGTTGGAATAAATCCACCATTTGTATTCAGAGTAGATTCTTGATATAAAAACTAAATAAGACAACTTGTATCAGGAATCTTGTATCAGTAGTTACAAATATATTAATTCATATGACAATATCAAGCCTACACAGCCTCTAATTAGCCAACTTACATGAGATTCATATTTCTAATTTTAAAATGTGCCATTAGAAAAGAACAATGCAAGAAGCAATAGCCATATCGCAAGGGTAGCAATATGCCTGAGACCCAATTGACCCTTAAAACATTGTAGTTTTACTATATACAGAAAATTGGTGAACAGACCAGTGGCAATGACAGATTTTTTTGCTAATTTTTTATCAGAGACAGGTTACAGCAATCATTCTAGTGATGATAGAACACTGCTATAAAGAATTTATAGCAAATGAGAGAATTAAAACTTGTTGTGGCAATATAACCTCTTTATATTATTGAAAACACATTTGTCTTTAGATGAAGTAGGTCAGGGTTTCAACCCTGGAAGGTCCATAAGTGACATAAGGATGCGCATCTGACCTCCAGCAAGAATTTTATCTGTTAACTGAAAACTCCTTAAAAGAAAACCTTCATCAAGATATAGAGCATGTATTTACTGACTCTGTTCCTCAAGATATTCTACTGAGTCACCAAGTCTTGTTAAGTAGGTTTACATGAGCCTAAACAACTGGGGCTCTGACAGTGTCAATTCTGTATCAGCTGTGAATAGAATCTGTTTCAACAGGAAGCCAGTGGCTTTCTACATCAATCTGCCAGTACTAACTAACCCATAATGATACCTTTCTCCCATAAATGAGGAATCTCTATCATTTGACGGGAACCTGTATAGCAACATCAGATCATCTGACTTACCTGTTTTTTCTATTATTTAAAAGCTCCTTTCAGTTTTAAGATATCCATAAAATGAAACATATTAACCCCCTGTCTTGAGATGGCATGCCAAACTATTGGGTCTCCTTTATATTAGGGGGTAGAAACTATGCCGAAATATAACATGAAAATCACACCATGAAACATAAGCAATGTAGATAAGATGACTACCTGCCTCAACTAGATCATGTACATTTTTAATCCTTCACTCAATACAAACAATGGTTGCCACTTCAAGATATTGAGTTATTCTACTGGATCATAGAGCAATTTAAGACCAATGCCCTTCCTGATGTCACCAATGGTCCTTCCAGGATTTGAATCCTGGCCCCCTTTCCAAAGAAGTGTAAGAAGGTGAACGAAATGACACAAACAGTTAACTATGATTACTACCAAACTCTTCACAAATGCTATCAAATATAAGAAAGGCTCCATCTTACAATGACACACCTGCAGAAAGGAGTAGTTAAATCCTCTTTATAAAAAATTACTGTTGAAGACAGAAGTTGCCACTTCCCTACATAGGGATGTGGGTGTTTGCAGGCTGTCTAAAAGATGTTTTTGCTAGAGGAAGATGGTTCTCCAATTATCCACAAACATTATCTACAAAAGGATTGGTATTTTGTTGCAAGTCATATAACAAATGATAAGACAAATTAGCACAGTGTTGCTGGGAGGAAATACAAAAAATTGACTGAAGTAGGCCAAAATAAACATACACTGTCTTGAATTTTATCTTACATAAGGAACAAAAACACTCTATAATCCTGGACAAATAGAAGTTAAACTTTTACTAAATTTCAGTGAAAATGGAACAAATCACGCAAGACACTTCCCACATGAAAGGGGTGTACAGTCCTGGTAATATTTGTTTTCTGGACCTATCCGCTTAGCAGCAGGGACGTCTGACATGTAAGTACCCAAAATGCTTGATTTCAAACTTGACAATATTTTGGAACGGGGGATAGGGAAACTTGCATATTT
>JAAAKL020003497.1:5899-17132 GCA_010016065.2 Carybdea cf. marsupialis auct. non (Linnaeus, 1758)
CCTTTTAAGTATAGACCTTGGCATCTGTGTTTTAGCACACGTTTCACTATTTAACTGACTAGTTTTGTTAGCTTTTGGCGCCAGCAGTCCTCTTTAATGGGAACTATAATAGTTCTGGCTGGACCTGTGCTGGAGAGATTGGTGTTGTCTTTGCTATACCCTTTTAAGTATAGACCTTGGCACCTGTGTTTTAGCACACTTTTGCTCCATCAGCAATAATTTATTGACTTAGACTCAAACGTTTTTCAAAGTCAGGCAAATATTTCGCTTGAGAACTGAGAACTACAAATGTCAGTCAGATTTAGAGAATTTTCAGAAAAGGCACTTCTGCACTTATTGTTAGCTATTTATGCTTTGAACCTATCGGGATCGAGCTTTCCTCTTCGTAACAATAGAAAACTGGGTGTTTATTTCGTTTTATGGCAGATGGTTGTTACACTTTGCTTTGCTATTAAAATAATGTATTTTTGTGGTAGATTTGAAAGTAACCAGATGGAATTATTAAACAAGACAGACAAAATGTGGCTGGCACGTCACTTGGAACGAATGAGGGCTTTTATATTACAAGATCTTATCACAGTGAAGGTATGACTTTTGTAATACCACTGGCTGATGTATTCACAATTGTTGACCATGCCGGTAATCTATGCTAGTAGAAGCTAATATAACATTCAGGTATGCATTTAGGAGACTAGAGAGTATAAATCGTTTACTTCTATCGCCCTTTAGTAGTGCTATATTTTCCGCCAAATTTCGCGAAATAAGATTCTGAAGTTGAGTTTTATTGCTCATTAATAACTTAAAGTAATTTGAACGCGGAGAGATCTCCACCGGACCCAGATCGGCATACATATTTTTTTTTTTGATTGTTAAGATCAGCATCAAAATGTGCGGTCTTTGTGTCTTTGCCTTTCACTACAGTAAGTGGTGAACTTCTTCGGATATTTGCTGATTTGTACTTCTCAGAGCTAAGTCTGTATAATTCACGTACCAATAGTCCTGAACTCAACTGATTGTCTTGACAGGTATTGATAGTCATACTTGATGATTTGCCACTTACCTGTGACGTACATCCATCGCAGTGAGGTGTTCACTCACAGTCATTTTAAACCCATGCTGTGAGACGTAATTGTAACAAGAAGTTCCAATTTTTCTCTTTCAGCATTTGGTAACACCATGTTTCCCTCCGGAATACAAGATTTTTGACGAATATTTAAATATGTATCATTCAGCTGCATCAAAAACAGTAAGTTACTAGTAATTTGATATAAAAGTGGTACTATATGCAGATTCTGGGAAAATTATGTGTTACTCATAGATAAGAGGGAAGAGCTACATTTCACAGAAGTGCCATTATATTAATTTTTCCGCACACACATTCAGACCCTTCCTCATCCAGAAGACCTTGACGTAAGTATGCTCGAATTATTAGCATTGACTCCTGTCACTTAATAAGACAGTTGATGAACAGGCTAGGAATAATCTTTAACTGTATTAAATACAGTACGTGTTTACGTGTGTACAATCGCTTGAGTGATATGTACATTATAGGTAACCGTGTAATTGGCCCATACAAGCTCTCTGTTGCGAATCACTCCCTCTTCTGGCAACTTCCCCCCCCCCCCCCCATGATATACTAATTTCGTCCTAACTAACTTACTTACTTACTAACTTATCGACGGCTTTATTGTATGGATCAGATAACATTGAAAGAGTGAAAGGAAACACTAAGTATTAAGTGGTTAGGGTATGTCAGTGGCCTAAGGTCAGCATGCGCTATGGGCGTTTCAGTTGAAGATCGATACCGTTATGATATTTGGGTAAAGAAATGCAACCACTCGTACAATTTGTTGCGTTTAAAGTTCTTGGTGTACTTCTACTCCATGGTTTGCTATTTGACGTATGGGGTTACTTTTTGTTATCGCTACAATTCCTTGTATTGCAAGGCGTCAAGCAGTGCCCTTAAACTTGATGAACTGAAGGCAGGAGATCTTCGAGTGCTGCAATTTTTTGTGTGTTTTACATAGCCTTGTTTGTTTCCTTCGAACAGTTTTAAGAGGTACAAGTAATTTGCAAAAAATCAAAACGAAGCTTCAATGTAACATAACAGTTTGCAAGTGATGCAGACGACAGGGTTTCATTTTGGTTAGAAACAGTTGCTTGACTGCTAATAAAAACACAATTGTTACTTCGTAATTTAAATTAAAATTTGGGGGAAAAAACACGTTTACATGCGTATATAAAGGTATATCGCCTGATATTAACCTGAAAATTAGTAACAAAACTAAATTATTGCCTAAGCTAACGAATAGTTAGTTGCCCATCCCGCCACGAAACTTGCCTCGTCTCAAGACCATATGCAAAATGACTGCTGTACATTTTATGCAACCTTTAACTAACCAAAGAGATAGAGAGAAAATAAGTCTCTGGGTATCTTCTGGCAAGCTTGCAGCCAATGATACCAGATACGCAGCGGAGTTGACCTCAGCAAGCAATCAGTGCACTAGTTCTGTGGATACTGCTGATTATGTTGTAAAATTGTGGATTTATGTCATGCCAAAGTAATTAGATATGCCTCTCCACCACCAGATACTCAGGACTGTAATGAACAAAATAGGGACACATTTTGTTATCAGTGATTTTCATATTGAACGTTCCGATGTTTCTGCTGGTGATGTGGAGAGCTTTAAGTGCCCTCAATGGGGTCCAGGGTGATGCACCAGAAATATTTTGAAAAATTGTTTTACCTTTCCTGGAGTTATTCTAAAGCCATCACGTGGCCAATTCTAGCTTTTTAAGCATAACTGTCTTTTTTACAGAAAAAATAAGAAACAGTGCATTTTCCCCTGTAAACACTTAGAGCATTCTGGGTTGTTTAAATTTTCCACCGGTTTTCAGCAACTACTTGCCATTATTTCGATCTGTATAAATTATCCTTGTGTATCTGTGGTACATTATATATCCCCCGTATTTCTGTATGTCTTTTGTAAAGCAGTGGCATTAATTTAGAGCGTTTCCTTCTCTGTCTTTTGTACAGATAGAAGAACTGGCACTTGCTTCTAATGAGCCAAACGAATGCGTTTTACTTCTGATGTGGATTAAAGATTACTTGTAAGTTGAACTCATAAGACGTGGCTGTAAGCATTGTCCAGTGTGACACCATTAGTGTACAACGGTGCAAAGGATAGTGAGTGTTGGTTGCCCGGAGAGTTTCGAGAACAGGTCTGTCTGAAATCCCTCTTCTTACAGCAGCTGCAGTGGCTCCAGCGGCGGCATCATATGGGACTCCTTTTGAGCATTCCATGTATTTTTAATCACTTAAGATTAAAAACTTGTAAAAATAGATATCAATAAATTTCTTAGTTTTATAAGCAGTCTCAATTATTCCTGTGCCCCAGGGAGCTAATGTCTCCCCTGGGGATGCTTCTATGTTTATCAGGAGGTACGAGGAGAGTTTGCAAAGTATAGACTACGATAGGTACGATAGGATAGGCACGATAAGAGATTACAAAGTATAGACTACGATAGGTACGATAGGATAGGTACGATAAGAGATTACAAAGGGTAGACTACGATAGGTACGATGGGATAGGCATGATGAGAGATTGCAAAGGATAGACTACGATACCTACGATGGGGGATTACAAAGGATAGACTACTTGTAGGTACATTACTGTAGGTTGTTTGTTTGTCAATTACTTTTTCAGCGTTGGGCCGAACAGACCAGGCCACCCTATTAAATTGAAATAGAGTGATATGGGTCTGTTGATAATCAGTGATTTCTTATATTAGTCAGGAAAACGTTATTAGATTACCATATGGCTCGTCATGGAAGTCTACTGAAATCTTTCCTTCTCATTAGACAGCCTTTATGGCTGGGGAATCTGTGACATGTACGAAAAGTAATCTACACGTCACTTGCATTTGATTGTGTACTACCCGTAATCAGTAGATCAGAACATAATGCATTTCATTAAGAAAAAGTGAGGTATGTTGTAACTTGGGTGCTAAAGATATCATTTTTTCAGGTGTGGTCATGCTATTTGAGAATGTCTTATTTACCATAATTCACCTTGTTTGAAGTCCTGCAGCACCTTTCCTACAACAAATGCCTATTTTCCTTCTAATTTAATTTTTAAGATTTCTGTACTGCCGTTGTTCTTAAACTGATATGTATAATTGCTGTCTGCAGGCCACAATACAAATTGATTGAACCTTGCGAAAATTTGATGTGCAAGTTTTGTTCTTTTTAAGCACGTTGAACATCACGCTCCACAGTGCCATGCATGGTTTGTCAAGAACAAACGTTTGTATTGGTTACTGTTCCTAATTTCGAAGGTCGTGTAAATAGCCATAGACTTAGCTGTTTTTATAGGTAATGGAAGTGGCTGTTTTTCAGTTTCGTATGAGTGTTGAGAAGCATCGATTGCAAATGTTTGGACCTTTGCTTCCGTTTTGCTGTATATGAAGGTGTGACGTGATATTGCAATTTAGAATGCGAGTGTTTTGTTGAACGTTTTATCAGCAGCTAATGAGATGTTACTATGGAATTAAACTTTTATCATTCTTAGATATTTGTCATTGGGTCAGGGAGAAGTGCGACGAGTATTTAACACGAAAATCTTTGGCTTTTTTTCCGTTTCAGTGGACCTGAGCTTATGGGTGCTCCGGAAATAGCGGACGAGACTAAAGACATGCAGACAAAGATTGGCCCATTGCTAAGTTCTGGTGTTCTGGATGCACTTTATGAGGCGTAAGTAAATCTATTACGTGACTTATGTACAATTAGATACAGTGTGATAGCAATAAGGAAGTCTTGAACAAGTGAATGAGAACACTGATTGGGTTGTTTGTATCGGGATTTCTTCTGTATAGTTGCATCCACAGCCTCATCTCATTCCCAGAATTATACAGTGATCGGGTTTGCCCGGCGTGTTCTGGATTTGTTCATTTTGAATTAGGACCTGATATAATCTATTTTTATTTTAAGTGGTACGATTTTTTATCTTACCTGAATCATGACGCTTTCAAAGCGAAAATCAAACGCCGTCCTGCGGGTGTTATCATCAAAGCAAGGGTACTCACAAAAGGGAGTTTAAATGGGGGTTTAATAGGGGCTTTCGGAGACTTACATAACTTTACATCAATAGTGAATGTTATGTTTTGGGTGAGGGTACTTCCCTTCTCGTTTATAATTAAAGAAAATGGATGCAAATGGGAAATTTAAGTAGTTTTGTTAGATGAGAGAAGTTAATCGTAAGTGGGGGCAGAGGTAGGCGTAAAGATGCTGCTTCAGGGGACGTGGGTGCTAAAATGATGATTAAAAAGGTATGTTTTGACTCTGAAAAATGCTTTTATACAGACGTGAATAATGCTTTTTGTAGGTTCGCAAAAAGCCTCTTTTCTTCGGCCACTCTGTCCGATAGGCACAGCTAGTTGTAAGTCATAGCAATACTAACAAAATATTATTCCTTTCACTTATTCCGTCCCAGACGATTGTGGTTATCTTAAAAAATGTAGAAAGGCTGAAAAAATTATTCCTCTGTCGTTGGCTGATGTCAACAATTGTTTGACATAGTTGAACGTTTGTGGTCTTACAGAAGGCCTTCGACATCCATTACAAGACTAAAGTCAGTAAATCTGTTCAGACTTTTGAGTTTCAGTGTTATTGCGAAGCTGACCGCCTGGAGGATTCTAAGGTGGATTATAAGGGGCACCGTATGCAATAATGCATTTTAGTAATACAAGGGTACAGAATCAGGATCTCAATCACGATTTTGTTCTGATTGTATAATGGTGCACTGAAAATTAGTGACACCAAAACTAATACGACATCAAATAGACACCGTGGTAGATGTTCTTTTAATTCACTTTTAAAACTGCTCCATCGTGTTATGCCTCAGTAAACTGATTTTTCTTTATCTATTGAAAAACTGGCTAACATGACTGGCCCTTGAGACCGCACTGTATTGGAGCAACATTCTCAACATTTAAAATGTATTATTGTTGTATCACTGACAGACAGTCTTGTTTAGTATAGCAATACAGGGCCGTAGCAATGATTATTAAAGAAAGGTTGTGAGTACCATCGTCAATACGAACAAAATCTATTCAATAGAGTCATGCTTAATCAAATTTGTGGCAAAAGTGGGGGCAACAAGCTTTCCCTCCCCCAGTTCATACTGTTTTGTGTTGGACCGCAACTTGACGTCAAGCATTTGATTTGGGTCTCTTTGAAACCTTAGCTACACAAGAACTACCGAGAAGAATATACAAAGTTGGCTATCAAAGATGGTAGAAACAGAGAGCCAAGTACGTTAGATTTATTTTGCTTTTTGACAGTGGTTGTTATTGCGCTAAAGTATTGCTATCCATTTTTTAAAAAATGGGTTTAGAAAGATTGATGTGCTCTACTAGAAGTAATCGTATCGAAGCGATTTGATCAGATAGCTTTTGTTTTATTTTGGTTTTTTTGTTTGTACGGCTTCCTTGGACTTACGTTGCAATGTTACCATAAACATATAAAATTTGCTATATCGGTAGAAATTATACTTTATTTATGTAACTCTAACCAGCCTTTATGGATACCCTTTCTATTTTATCAAACATGTAGGATTGGCACGCAAGTGAAGAGCCGGAAACAGATCCAGATCAATTCTACCAGACCTCGCTACCAATTATCATGTTCCAGATGATTGACCAAAACGTAAGATTTCTAAGCTTTTCTGCCTTGAAATTAACATAACTATAATACCAGTTTCTCTTGTTTTCGGCTACCATGAAAGTGGACAATTTACTGCATGTCGCAAACGTAACAATATGAATTCTTGAACTTAGGAAAGTAACAAAAGGAGGGGGTCTGAAGTCCCCCAATCTTCTTTGATATTATTTGGTTTCATTTGATTTTCATCATATATGTATATAACGCAATGCATACGATGCTGGCCCGGGAATCGAAACCAGTGTCTCCCATACCGAAAACGGCGACTTAACCACTGCACTATATAGTGCAATTGTCAGGTCGACAATCCGGGAAGTTGATCCCCAATTCTCACCACCACAAGCAACCTAATTTCCTTCGTCTCATAATTAGCTTCATCAGTGCCACTTTAAATATGTAAGGACTCAGGCAGATACACTAGCAATAATACAGCCAGTTGCTGAAACATTGTGTTCAAATTGCAAATGTTGGGTTACCGTAACCGTTACGTTCCGAAAGTTGGAAATACATAGTTTGCAAAAGTTAAATGTGACTTGCAATTTAGTTTCTTCGGTTGAAATAACATCTGGTTACTCCCTGACTGTAGAAAAATTCCCGATTTATTGATGTGTGGCAGTTCTGTGGTAAAGGAAGGGTAATTTGTACAAAATAGTCTTTTTTTCTCAAAGGCATGGTCATTCTGATCGAGAAAGTAGGTTAGGACACTATCTTCTCGTATGAGTCTAGAACATATATGCGTATTTTTTATGGTATTTGATTACTTTTGACAATCAGAAAGGTTTTGGTTTTTATTCCCGTAGTTGCAAGTTGCTGCCCAGATTCAAGCTGATGTAAAACTAAAGGTGCGTGTGTATAAACGAAGTAGTATAACAGAATTCTGTGGTCCATTTATTACTTTTTAGGTGCTAACAAGCAGAGTGATATATAAGTGTTATATTCTGATGTAAATTGAACCTACCATCGTCTGATGTGTTGAAGCAAAAATATTTGAAGGAACTGTATTTTAGTACCTCGTACTGAAGTAAATTGTGTAAAAAATGTTCTTCTAAAGCAAAGTACACTGTATTCATAAATGGGTCCCTTCTTACCAACTCATGTTCAAAGGTGCATCACAACCGATTTGACCCGGCAGCTTAGGCCTGCTGTTAGTAATTTTTTCTGATCCACTTCCTATGAAATGCAGACACACAGATGCGACACATGGCGCAAACGTGTTTTTCCCACCATGACATCCCAATTTTACATCCTGGTGACACCCCAATTTAACAATAGAGTGCTATTTGATTCTTAGATATTACAGAGGGACCAGGACTCGAACGTCTAGATTCAAAGTCTTGGATGATGAGTTAGCTGCACCAACCACTCAGTCACATCTGCTCCGTTAAGCTTGATTCTATGATGACGCATGATTTGCGGAATCATATTTCTTGGTTGAAGCCAGAAATCGTCGGGTTTTGTCGGCTTTTTGTCCATATTGTTATTAAAAGCTTCCATTTACATAGGGGATTTCCAAATAACATTTTTAAACTGTGACTTTTCTCTGCGGCCAGGACTTGAATGTAAACTGTCTGGTCCTCAAGAAACTGAGAACCCTACGAATAATTAGTTTCTGCCCTTGCCTCCCGTTACTGTATGAACTTTTCAAAATGGGAGAGGGGAGTAAAATCCATTCAAACCTGCCTGCATTTCCCCCTTTGAACGATGTTATAGCCATAGGGACTCCAAATCATGAAGGTCGTTCAATCTATATTGGAGTAGCGATTTCACCTATATTTAAGGTGCGGTATTTAACACTCTTTATACTATACTGATGTCAAACGTCAATGGTAACGGGTACGCCTGTCTCCATCCTGACTAATCTCCGCTACAAAAGTATTCAATGGTAATTATTCATATTTCCGACATATTATTAAAACTATTTTTGTTATCATTGACTTGCTTATTCCTATTGACTTTTTTACCAGCAAACACATTTTGTATACTGTTTCTGAATGCCTCAATTTGGAGAGTAAAACAACAGCATAGCAAACTTTACAGTGTTTTGAACAAATGTACATATTAATTAACCAGGTTTACGGCATTACCTTAAATGTAACCTGCCAATTAGATATTTACCAAAGGCGTTTTTACTTATCCGTGCCATTTTATCTTCAGACCCTAGATATAACGATCAGTTCACTGGCTGAGTTTCTCTGGGAATACAGAAGTAAGTAAATAGAAGCTAAGAGATATTTATTACGCACCTGTTGTCAATTCTCTTCTTGTAAAGACATCAGCACGAGTCCCCAATACTTTGCATAGTAGATTGGCAATATATGGGATACTACAGAAAAGTAGAGATGTGTTATTCGAACCCAGGACCCACGTAATCGCAGCATGCTGCTCTACCACTGAAATTTAGTGATCCAATTATAATCTAGTTCACTTTTCTATAGTCGCCACAATATTTATTGATTTAGTGAGTCGTCGACGAACAGTTTGAATTGCCAGGTAAAAGGGTCAAACGTTGTACTGTGACCAGTGGCAACAAAAGTATGACTCAGATATTGCTGAATATCATTTTAAAGTTACTTGAATAAGAATGAGGCTCCTTGGTAGACTTATAGTGTAGTAAATATATCTGCTTATGGTGGTTTTCTTTTGCTCACTATTAATCAGCACAAAGTTAAGTATAAGTGAGATGACCTGTGTTACCACTTCCATTTTTAGACGCCATTATTAGCTACAAGACAAAGTACTTTGAAGACAGAAGCCTATTACCATACTTTGACTCTTTCATGGTATGTAATCTTGGTGTATTCTTGTCAATTATTCCCCTGTTCTTAGCCTGCGACCTGCCCTCCATAAGACGGAAATTATACATCATAGCTGACCAGATCATGCTAATCGCTGTGTTGAGATATTGGCTTTTCCTAACTACGTCATAATTTATGCATAAACATGCGACACTACCATTACAAAAGGCAAACAACAACAGACTTTAGCTGCGTTTGTAAAGAAACACTTGGATGGGAGATGGAAGTATCGATTTTATTGATTTTACGCTGATCAGTGAACCGAGTTGGAACAGTTTAGATAGAGACTATAGCTTACGTAGACCAATGCAGACCTAAATAAACAATTTCTGTTGAGCTACTACGAATTTTGTTGATTACTAAATGAGATAATTACGTTGTTCACGAGATTGTACGAAAATTTTTAGCCTCTAATGCTATATGAAATGCCTTGATAAACTTCACAGGGGAGCAGAGGATAATTACTCAAAGGTGTTGTCAGACAGGTATATAGATCTCTGGCAATTCTACAATAACAGCCATATATTGTATGTGATGTCAAAAGAAGAGCCAATTAAGAGTCACAGAAGCAATGGTTTGATACTGGTAGTTCTAGTTTTGAACGTCTCATTATGGCTCGATTCACTATTGATAAACCTCCTAGGATTCTTAAGTTAGAAGTGCAGTACCTAAACATATTACCTTAACACGTCGATCATTTGAGAGTGTCACACATGTAAGCATCGTTTGTGCCAAGATCATATCTTTCATTCACGTCTCTGTGATTCCGTATGTATCGTCTTACTTTTATTGATATATAGTGTTTTCTCTTCTTTAAACCTTGGAAATACCATATAAGTTGTTTTGGTCCAAATTTAAGCTTTTACCTAAGCCTACCCACGAACAATTACACATCGTGTATGACTATTCAGAAGAAACACGATCAATGGTTGGCAATAACAGAAATTGCATGCTCCCCAATTTTCCCGCGGAGTTCAAAATTTGCGAAGGTGACGTTACGTAGGAACAGCCTATTTTAGTCGGTTAAGAGGAAAAAAGATAATCTTATAGATTAAGGCCGTATATGGCTCAAATGTTAGTTTACAGGTTGACTGCAACAAGTTAGCAGTAAATACATGAAATTATACCTAACATTTTGTTGAAGGAAAAGAGGTACTGAGTAGCTGGTAGTGCGTTTATTCCTTATTTATATACAGCTAACATATTATATCTATCAGTAGTAGATGGCGGATCCTGTGTTGCGTGGGATCAATGGCTGGCATTGTTGCATTTTTCGAAAGATACCGAAAACGCGCATTCTTTTTTCGGAGTTTTCGGAAAACATTGCAGATCTTCCAAAGCGGAAAAGTACCACTCTCAAGGCCATACCCCTTAGAGAAGGAAGTGACGAAGGGTAGTGAGATGTAGTGAGCAAATTTCCCGTTCAAGATGTAACCGCGTCTAATTTAGTATGTCTACTGCATTGTGTCGTATTGTCACCTTCCCTGTTCATAATCAACGTTATCTTGTTTCGTTGCAGATCGCGATTATCAATAATTGTTTGTCGATAAGTGAATTTGCTGAACAACTTAAGGTACCTGTCTACCTACGGTATTTGTTGCTAACGGGAATACTATGGTTCTAAAAACCGTTTCATCGTACGGAACTGAAAGTGTTTTTATTTCCATATAACGGTTGACTGGAAATTTATTTTTAGCAAACGTCTTAGTACTATGTG
>JAAAKL020003498.1:0-23012 GCA_010016065.2 Carybdea cf. marsupialis auct. non (Linnaeus, 1758)
CAATGTGCATGACACATAAACTTCCTTTTAACGTAAATAATAAACGATAATGATTTTTTACTATTATGATGAGATGGCAGTCAGAGAGAGATGAAACTCTAAAGTTGCTGAGGAAATTCACTACTCTTTCTTGCAAGTCTCTAAAAGTACATTTTTTGATATCATTCCCAAGTCTGCAGTTTCATTACTGTTTTCAAATATTACTGCTATTATTGTATGTATGTTTGTATATTCATTAGTGAGAAAAAGTAATACTGAGTCAGCTCGAAAAATTAGAGACATTCAATACAGTCCCTATTTCTGCAAATATGTTGGACCAGAAAGCATATTTTCGTTACAAAATTAATTTCATTGGGAAGTTTTTTCTTGGATGTAATCAGGGCTGCAATCATGCAACATCTAATCCCTCATAAAGAATCAATTAAACTAAACTCAAGCATATACACCTAGAAATGTTCGAAGTCAATGGCTTGGTGTTAACTTAAATACAAAAACTAGATAAACCAATATAGGTATATTTATGTATGTATATTTAAATATATATATATATGTATATATGAATAAAAAGCTAAAGCAAACAAAGAAAAACAGAATAGTATGTAGTACTAAAATACAGAGAATAACTTCAATTCTCATTTGTTAAAATCTACTAAAACATATAGAGGGTGTTTTTGATTCCACCCCAGCACGTGGGTCATATAAGAATCAAAATCGCATTTTACAAGAACTGAAATTTCTGTGACCACTGAAAGACAGTTGATAGTTCTTTAAGTGAAAAGGGATTGCTTCAAATTTTAGCCGAAGCTTGAAACAATTTCGCATCGATTTGATAGGAAATGCGAGAATAACAGACATGTTGTTGTAAATAATGCTTGTATGAGTGACACATCTCAGGCTACTTATGTAGTAGAAAAAGGAGTAAGTTGCAAAGTACATCTTTTTGCCAAGAAACCCCCGACTTTTTTGTTGTGATAAATTGCACTTCCAGATGTTGTAACGGAGAACGCATTTTTCCTAGTTCCCAAA
This sequence comes from Carybdea cf. marsupialis auct. non (Linnaeus, 1758), assembly GCA_010016065.2. Taxonomy (NCBI): domain Eukaryota; kingdom Metazoa; phylum Cnidaria; class Cubozoa; order Carybdeida; family Carybdeidae; genus Carybdea; species Carybdea cf. marsupialis auct. non (Linnaeus, 1758). Next base: position 1,027 of record JAAAKL020003498.1, read on the forward strand.
GTAATCCTCTTAATAAATTTTGGCACCAAACTGGTTTTCAATCAAATGTTGGCTGACTGCTGAGTCGTTCAGCAAACATGACATGTTACACAATTCTGCCCTGAAGTCTGTACCACGTACTCCCTATTTATGCTCTGTTACAGCGACATATGAATTCGCAAACCAGTAAATTGATGACAGTAAATACTCTTTTGGGGTCGCCTGTAATCTGTTGGGTAGAATTCACAACAGGCGTTTCACTGTGGAAAAATTTAGTCAGGGTTATCCTAATGGAACAAATTCAGTACGTGATAGTCATAGATAAACTGTGCACTGGTCCAGATTCTGGAGCAGACGAAAAACTGAAAGCCATACTAATAAAATAATGATATTAACGGTCACCAATCCTCTCCATTCAGTTTACTTTTAGAGTAGATGAAAAAGGCACAGTGAATTGGGGTAGCGACCACATTTGCTTTCCATCTCTTAAGGCAAAACGACTCCCATCGTGAGTATTGCCCAGTAAAATGCCAAATAACGGATATCCACAAAATGTCATTAATGTTATTATGTATAATAAGATTTCCAGCTTTTCGTCTGATCCAAAATATGGACGTGTTAGGTGAAACGATATGGCAATTTCAAAACGTTACGCAATTTTACGGTTCAGTAGGCGTACCACTAATCCACTCTTCGAAAGGGAATTCTTCAAACATTTTTCAAAAATTCAACTTTTTTCTTGATATTATCTTTGAATAGCTCTCATATCGTTTTTTAGTGGGATTATAAACTCGTTTGTAGGCCAGAACATAAAATATTTGCATTGGTTACCTTGAAAAAGCCATGTTAAAATAGAGGGGTGACGTTTTCCAGCAACATTTTAGTACAGAATCTCCGTATCTTCATTTAAAAATCTCGTTTGATCTTCCCTGTAACCTTTTCTGCTATCTTTGAAGATGATCTTTGATTAATGTGGACCTTCTCTTGCACTGTTTCCCCATTCAATGATCTTTTGTTAACCAAATTCGCGTTGAAACCAAGAATGGCATTAGCCTAATCTTTCTCGTTAAACTCCTTAGCCCACTCGAAACTCGAACATCTGTAAAAGGTCTTCTTTGTGCCATGATCTTGAACAATTTTCTGAAATTTAGATTGTCGTATTGTAGCTACTTTCTGTAAACATTAACCCTTCAGCTAATTATGATCCAATTTTCCTCTGCTCTCTGGTCAAGAATTTTACGTAGCTCACTCACTTATCCTCGAGCACCGTGCGGTGCGTAGAGCCAACTTGAAACACAAGAGCTCGCCAGTGCTGACGATCGGCAGCGAGCTGCTCCGCTTGAGATAGAGGAACTCCACAGGATCGCAGTTCTTTGGAGACGACATCGAACCATCGAGTGCGAGGTGCGCCTCGTGGGCGTCTCCATCCTGATGCAGACGGACTAAAATCCACGACCGCGCGGGTTGGATGACTCGGAGGCAGGCCCAGGATATGTCCATACCATCGCACCCTTCTTTGAGTGGTTAAAACTGAGGATGGAGTTTGTTGTGTCCGCTCACGTAGCTCGTTATTCGTGACGTGCTGCCACCATCGGATTCCTTCAATTCTTCTAAGTGCTCTACTGTCGAAGCCGTTACATCATCGTTACAAAAATTGATGATCTTTTATAAAGTAATTACCGTTAATGTTTCCTTGAAAATGACATGAGTTAGTTAATGGAGTTGCAGGTGGAGGTGGAGGGGAAAGAATGAGAAATGTGCTCCGAAAATCAATTAAAAAGCGTAAAATGACGCTCAGAGCAAAGACGGTCGTCGCAGGTGACTTACTAACGTCCTGAAAGACAACCTGTGATAATTAGTACGGTGTTTGCCATTCCTTGTTCTAAGGTGTCAATGTCATCCTAAGGAGGAACATGGAATTTTGAAGTTCATGATAACAACTGCAAAATAGTGCGAGATGGTTCACACCAAGATTTATTAATGTGCCAAATTGGTCAGCATTACGATAGTTTTCGCAATACGACAAATATCTTTTGTTAGTGTTTCTAAAATTAACCAGTAGATGCTGTTACGAATGATTATTTTGGAAATAATTGTTTCTCTATTGTTACAATGCCACACAGAACAACGGTGATCATAGTCTAACAAGGTCTTCAGTGTGTAATTTGTCTCTCTTTTGAAATTACAATCGTATTACTGTCGTTCTATAGGCACATTGCTTGATCTTTTCGCCAGGCTCGTTTGACTTCTACAGTGCCTCGGGCGTCTGTGTGAAAGAGGGAGGTCGGGCAACCAAATTTAGGTAAAAAATTACGATAATGATCATAATACAAGTATAAATTTATCACTTATTGTTAAAACCATTTCCGTTTGCAAAAAGAAGGTTGGTTACCTAACAATTACTTTTCCGAAACCAGTGGTGTATACGGCCATCCCATCCCCATCTTCCCTTCAAGGTACAATAAAATAATACCAGTTAGGATCATCCTCTTAAGCCCGACGTTTATTATAAATTTTCTTAGAAACTGAATTTATCTTCATTAGATATATCGCTAAGTGTCCTGGTCTACACCGATTCTGTATATGACGTCTTCTTTTCAAATATGCCTTGTCCAACGAACGCATAATAAAGCCCACTGGAACTACAGCTAAGTTGCGTTAAGGAGGTCCTTCTTGCTGTTTGACATCGTCTGACCATTACTTCAATGTGATATAACTAAAATGACATAACAACTCAGCCCTAGTAGCCTCGTATATTCTGATAATTTCTATGATTGAAAACGTTTCCTTCAGCTTGCATGTTCGTTAACTATTTCTAAGTAGCATTCCCCTTTTTCTGGAGAATGCATTCTAAATATTTGAACTTTGATCTTTGATAAACTATTTCTACAATGGATATAAATGATTTATACTTCACATTTTTGCTAACAAACACTGTCCTCTTCTTATTTATCTGAAGAACTTAACGAGATGAATGAGATTCTGCATTCTGCTTGCATATTTAACTCCATATAAACTAACTGTTAAGACTAATGTTCTATTGAGATTCTAGAACTACCTCGTGATTAATTGTTTGTAGGCCTATATGTTGAAAAAAGTCTGGGAGATGACGCACCCTTATTGTACTTCTTGTTTTCATTCCAAGATTTGTGCATTAAAAATATCTTGCATGGATAATAACAGAAATGATGATAAATGTAGTCTGGTATTAGCTTGCAATAAAAACTATCGATAGTATTTAAGAATGATTTTGTTTTGCTATTCAACTTATTATATTTGCTAGATCTCAAAATATGAAAGCAGCCACCCGTTACTCCACGATTTCTTGCAGAATTCAGGAACTCTTAGAGTAAAGAATGATTCGCTGCTTTAGTAAACTAAAGGCTATCGAAGGCAGATTCAACTACGTTTGAGAAAGATTTTTTTGATTCTTCAAGGTAGCTCCTTAGCTTAGAAGTGGATCCACCAAGGGTCTTACTCGTGGGTTTGATGATCATGGAAGGGGTAGTTGGTACCATTGCGATGTCATGGAAAAGGTTCTCGTCTGCAACGTGTTGTAGCGTTATTAGGGGATATTTTCGGGTCGAAGTTACCAATTTTACTGCAATGTGATAAGTGAGTGATCTTATAGTAATTGAGTTACTCTGAGCAAATAAAACATGTATGCAATGAATACTCCGTAATTCGGCATCTGCCCAAGTTTTATAGGTGTACAAGAATGCTAGTAGCTAAGTATCAGAGCTCTACGTCAAAGCAAGTGAATAAAAGTAGAGATAACAGTAGATAGTTTTGAATTTCCTCCCACTTACAACATAAATAAATAAACTGCCAGCGAGATTAGTACCTGGGATAAAAATGATATAATAAACCGATTACGACAATTTTGACGTCAGTAAAACTTTTCCTTTATCTTCAATTATGCTTAAAATGGCGCTCCTTATATAAATTAGAATTGTGCACTATGTGATTACTGAAAATCCTTTTTTTGTGTGTTCCTTGTGCAGATAATGGATATACCTTGAAAAATAGCTTGCAGAAAAATCAATATGTCCAGATCTTTCGAGGTGATATCAAAATAGGGATTAAATGAAGCTGATGATAATTATTGATATCACACAAAGAGGTCTCAAGTGTAAAGGCTATTTTACAGGCTACGCTTTTGTCGGGCCGATTCACAGTGGGTAAGACGTAAATTCTGTTGTTAATGATCCTAATTTCACGGTTGTTGATCTCAGCAGGAATCGGACCGATTTTTAGAAATATGTGACATTGCAACAGATTTACTCCCCATTTTTGATGTCATGTCAGTGCTTCGAACGCTTTAACGTGGCGATGCAAAGCATGGCTTTCACCAAAGTAGATAGTTCATTACTGACGGAAGTATCTTGAAGGAACACGCTATAGGTATTTTCAAAGGGCAATGTCGTGCGTATTATTTGCAACTTTGCCACACTGTTGACAATTTGGATGAGAAACAAACCAGTTGCGCAATGACGGGTTTCTTTTCCCATGCAAGGCTATGAAATTATCCCGGTGAATACAGCCCTAAAGGACAGAGGTGACTGCTTATTTCCCATTCTTAAGTAAGGTCTACAATTCAGCTTGTAGGAGAAGCTGTTTGTGAATAACATGATATTCATTACAGTGTTTTGTGCTCCAATATCGCCGACCATATCGTGGAGGCTGATTACACGTACGACTTATGTTGGGTCAGTCATGTAACTGAATCGACCCGACAAAATAGTAGCGTGCAAACAAACCTTAATACGATACCAATACAAAAAACAAAATACTTTTGATCCTTAGCTTTTAATCTTACTTTATATCAGTTATAAACAGACTTATCCAGGAGTCTTCTAGACTGGTCTAGTGGTAAAAGACCTTGAGAAGCGAATTAAATCCTGCGTCTTGCGTCATTGAAGGTGCTAAGGGCTTGAGTTATGCTTTAAAATAATATTGGCCCTTTAGTTGGAGATTCAAGTATGTCATGTCTCATAAGCGTAGTTTTAAATCAGGTATCTTTCTTGCTCCTTGGAAATCTGTAAGTTCTGCTTCATTGGAGTGAACCTTCAGATTTTCCAATAGATCACAATATTCGTAAGTATTTTGTACGAGGCAGTGGTCATCGCGTCTGGGAAGTCTTTTCAACGCAATGTTTGCTGAGTGATTGATTTCTTTGATTTCCCTAATCACTCATGAAACATTCTGCAGATCAACGTATATCTTAAAGAATCTTAAAACACTTCAACAAATCGATATTTATGAACAGATAAATTTGCACTTTTTCGTTCATAATACCTGTGATCACTAATTTTGTAACCGATACATCCCTGAGTAATGAACAGACCTCTCAATCAATAAGGCACAACCTGCCACTATGGCAGCTACTTTGCAAGATGTAGTCCAAAGTAATAATTAATAATAGCATAGCAACTAAATTTCTCTTATTCCTGATGAAGTCTACTGTGGTACAAGAAGTAACCTGGCATGTAACGCAGTCAACATTAGAAAATCTACGATACCGAGTCCACCGTAGCTGCGACGTGTTACTAGGATATCGGTTAATGTATGAACTCAGATCTTGGGACTTCTCTGCTCAATCCCCCACTACGAAATTCCTCGTTAAATTGCAGCCTCTGCAATCCATAAAACTTCCTATGGTCCCTGAAAACGCCAGCGCATTAAAACCAAGGATTCCAAGGTCCATGGAAATTTCTTAATTGTGAGCCGGTGGTTTCTATTTGCGAATGCGATGATCCGTTGTGGACCTTATCATGTAAAGGAAAAATGCATATCGCATTTTCACGTGCCAATGAATGCTATTTGTTTTTGCATTTTTTGCATCAGAATAATATATTTCAGGCCAAAACCCCCACTATCGATAGTACCATGTCAGACAGTAGTTCACTTGTTTCGCCAATGTCCCTTGCTTCATTTAACTGAGAAGGACTCCCTCTCCAGCAAAGAATTTTTGTAGTGTCTAAATTTCTTTCCCATCTTCAGGTGCAAAGGGGCCGAATCAGCAGAGTATGATCTCTGGAAAAGGACTCAGTTTGATACGATTACTGCAATGGAAACGGTTAAAACATCTCGCTGAGAGTGTCTGTGACAAACAGGCAAATGATTCTATATTCCTTTTTTTCATTTGTTGTTGACTTGAGTCGCTCACCCCTTGGTACCATTTTGATGCAGTTCTTTGAATGTTTTAAATGCCCAAAAACAGATAATTAGAAAAGCTCATACAAGCTAGTCATTCAGCATTATCCTTTTCATGTCCCTATTGTCTAACTGTTGGGATTGCATTCCGCAGAATTTAATTCGGGAAGTACATGGCTCGTGGTGAGATTAGGTAAGCCAAGAACTAAGCATCCTATCGCCCCTTCAAGTCCCCATCCACCACTTTATGCCTTGGCAACTTGATTTAGCCCCTTTTGAGATACGAAGTGGCCCCGTAAACAGTTGAGAGTTTTATTTTAGTAATGCAATCAAACTAGCTAAATATCATCACACTCTCTTCTATTCAGTCATCCGACTACTGGCCTATAGTTCAAAATAGAGTAGCCTACATTATATGAAACTAAACAACACATAGTTTTGATACAAGTTAGTACTGTGGAGAAGGTTCAAATATGATGATAACATTCCTTTGCCGGACAAACATGGTAAAAATGTTGCATGAAAAGTGTATACAGTTTATTCTCGTTACTTTCACTAATCACGAATACTCGATCTATTCAAACTGACTAATTCGATGGGATTTTCATACATTTTCATACATTAAGAAGCCTGTGTGATCTATGACACTAAAGGTATATGGTAATAAGAGACGTGTTTGTCAAACCATATAAAATGTAAAATGTTTCAACAACATTGGACCTATGGCAATAATAAAAGGGAAGAGAGAGATCTTATGGCTGCCGCGACCTTCCTGTTGCATAGTTATATCGTTAGAACAATCAAAAAGTTGGATCAGGTCCAAAATGTGCTAAAGTTTATTCTGTTGTTGCATTACTCGAACTAGCCGATAAGTATATGATGCAGAGAGTTAGATGATTCTAAGAGAAGGCCCTCGTGGACAATCCTCTTCATTCACAATATTGTCATAGTACATAATTACTGCTAGTTGTTCCCTATGATCACTCATTGCTGATTATGGGCCTGACTACGACCCTGCAACATTGAGTACTTGTCGCCAAAAGCAAAGTCAAGTTTATTTTGGATTTCAAGCTCCTTAGCTCAATTGCAACACCAATCATAGATAACGACTCATCCTGTCAACAAAATACATATTTATACCAACTCTCTTAAATAGAGTCCAAACTTACTTGGAGCAAAGTCTTATGTCAGAAGACAAAACGAATCAGAATTATTACAAAGAAATTTCCGCAGACTAAAGAAATTACATGCCCACTCTTTCAGATTTCCACGTGCCTTAAAATGCTTTCTTTTTTAATAAAGAGAGGAAGAGAGAGTAATCTTGTACCGTTACGAAAGTGATTATGCTTACCTGGAAGAAAATAAAATGGGCATCTTTCTTTAAACATTCGCTGAGTTTTAAAGAGTAAAATCATGATAAACTTGTTTTGATCGTTCCATACTGAGGGGAGAAAATGGCATGTGACCAACTGATTCCCTTCTTATAATAGCTATTCAGTAAGTAAAATTGTCAAGGGTCCGTAAATTGTCTCCACTGGGCTCAAGGGATCTCTGAGCCGAAAATGATGAGACTACAGCACTTGAGATTTTTGTTGCGACCTACAGATTATCACTGGGAATCCAATAGGGAATACTGCTGTGCCTCTTCATATACACGGATGGGATGTATACGTCACACTCCACTACTTTAAAGCTATGCAAATGTGTATGTACTTGTTCAAGATTTGGTGTTGTGTGAAATAGACTCCACTAAAATCCAGGTAAGGTTTCAACATTGATATGTTCCTTATCTTTTCTTAATACAGATACTCTTTTAAAAGGACTCTTGCTATTTTATAAAGACAGAAAGTGGGGAAGGAGCTAATACACAAGCTATGAAATTTGTAATACTTTCAAACGTCAAGTTATCACAGTGACGTCAAGTTATCACAGTGACATCTAGTGCAAATATGAGAGTGATGTGTCGTTAAAGCTATCAGATATTGACGTTTCGTGAAAATTGACCTCTTTCTCATCATAATTTTTTTAAGACCCTGGGGAGGAAGCTTCCGAATGCTCTTAAACTGTTCTTAACTTTAAGTTAAAATCAAGGCTTGTGTTCTTATTAATTGTTCTTAAAGGTGTGTTCTTATGCAAACCGTGTAAAACTAAGTAACACACTGTATTTGGAAGAGACTAACTGCTGGTTGCTAAACCGAAAATATTTAACACCTGCCGTTATAGGCGAATTCCTTCTCTCAAATGTACAGTAAGTGACTAGAAGGTTATAATATAATCTTGGAATCACCTTTTGTATCCCAACTTACGTACATGTTACATTGACTACCTGATTACAATAAACTTCTTGGCTATACATAGCTGTTAACAAAAGCAGACTGGTTTCACTGTACCAAAGATTGTTGATAGCAAACCAATGCAATGAACTCATCCATGAGTATCAAATTTACGCAGGTAATAATTGTCACAATTACAAAATAATCAATTAACTTTTATGAGAGTCGCTGACACTGGCAGAGCAGCTATTTTGTTATAGGGACAGATGGCACTTGGTTATGGTTGATACTCCCTGTCAATTTTAACATATATCAGTGATAGCGTACTTAGCAAATTGACTTCTATCGACGTGAAAAGTCGAGAAAGATTGAGCAACAACTGTTGTCGACGATAATTTTTCAAAGACAAAATCTCAGTATCAACTGAATATTTCCCTAGAGCGTAAAGTGTCCCAACGCTTGATATCAGTTAAAAATATTTTTTAGCACTGTAACGTTCTTCAAATCCTCATGATAAATTTATAGCAGAATAAAAGACTACAATTTTTAGGCGTAGTCAAATTTATTTACTATAAGATTCACTCGAACTGTGAACATGTCAATATTTATCTTAAATTCAACGACACAGTATTGCACGATAATTAGCGGATACTCTTAAGGCGTAGGGTTTATCTTAAACAAGTGAAATTTTCATCTCTTCATCACTCGCTCAACCCATCTTCATTACTCTCTCAACCCATCTTCATTACTCTCTCAACCCATCTTCATTACTCCCTCGATCCATCTTCATTACTCCCTCAATCCATCTTCAAGACTCTAAGCGCTTAAAATGCAACTTTAGAAACGCATACACATACATAGAACTCTCACTTTATATTCGACATGAAGGATAATTCCGAGCTAAAGCTCAACAAGATATTGCTTTGCATTTTCCTGCTCAAAACCTTTTATTTGCCTAGCTGATATTCTTCAAAGTGAGCATTAGAGAAAAATCACCGAAGAGAAGTAATGTTCATATCTGTATATGACTAAGGCAACACTCATAACTTCCTCTAAAGGTGCTGATGCCAAGAAGACTACACTGACTAGTATATCAAATTTAAAACGATAGTATAGTAATAGAAAACATGTTAGCATCGGGACACGGCCCGTGAACAAAGCACTCTTGACGTGTATTGTAGAACTAAGCCAGATGAGCAACGATGATAAGATCAGCCCCAAACTCTCCAACGGTGAACATCAGCATCCAGTTTAACGCAAGACTAGCCCCTCTGCACCGTGTGACTTGATCGTGTAGGTGCTTTGGCCCATCAGGCTGTCCAAAGCCCATTAATAGTTTTAGTATCACCGAGAAGGAAGGAATTGACATAATCAGATATGAAAAGATACTACAGAAATATAAATGACACGATTTCCAAGACTCTTCATAAAACCATGCAGCACATTGCAAGAAAAGCAAATAGTATTAAGTTGTAGCTGCCTTAGCAATGTTCTTCTGTTTGACGGACGCACTTCTGTATTATCGCATCAACGTCACGGAGTCGTGTGAACAGAATTTATTTCAATGTTCACTACTTTCAACAAAGAACTTTTGATTTGTGATTCCGGTCTTCATATCTGTACATATTTCAAATTTAACAAAAGGAAGTTAACATGAATAAAACGTTTAAAGTAAAAGTGGTGGCTGCTATAATGTCAAATAAGTGTAATACATATACAAGAGTTTTCACATAATGAGTTTATACGCTGGCACAAGCTTTGTTTAGAGAATAATTAGGAACTTCTGGCAATTAAAAGGTAATTTTACGAGTTAAGAAAAATCATAAACTATATCAAGATATGAAATATTATAACTTACAATGTAAGTTTGTTTATCATATTTATCAATCTCCATATTTGGTACCTTCACTAAGATGGACAGGCATCACTATCTGTACTTAATTAAACTTGCTGCATTGACAACTCATTGATATATCACAATAGTGTAAGACAAGCATCCTTTGGGTTATCTAAACTGATAATATTATCTACTGAAAAAGTCTTTCTCTTTTTTGGGTGGACACATTCATTTCTGACAACTTGCTGGGTGGTTCAAGGGAACGATAAGACGCTCAGTTTGTCTGTTTAACATTTTTCTCGCATTTTTTACGAGCACATAACAGCTGAGCAACTGCTATTTCTTTTGTATCTGCTAAAATGCCTAATGTTTATTGTTTATAACATTGTCGCATAGTGATGAAGAACTACAAGAGAAACAGGTTCCTCTCTTAACATGTTTAGCCGAAAAGGTAATCATCTCTGCCAGACTTAATGCAAATCATACACAACTATTGCTATGTCTTGATCCAGTAATCGACGGGAGTGGCTCTCTACCTCACAGTTAACTTCACTGATCCGATTGATCAGTCCCATGGGTCTTTCAGAGTCATCAGCGAGAGCAAAAGTAATTTAAGCATAATTTAAGCTCTTAATGCTCATTCAAACAAGCTGCATGTACCATCAATGGAGAACTGTCAATTTCTATAGAAATGCACTAGGTGTGAGGAACTTTTAGTTTAGTCTTCCAAATACGGAGGATTACAAAGTAGCAGAGATGAAGATTCTCACCACCATTTTATTTCATACAATGTTTGCGTTGCATTGGACCTGACAGATGTCGAACATGTAGACAGATGGTATTCATTTCTCGTCATTCTGCATGGAAATTCAAGAACGTAACTGAGTAATTATTTCTGTTCATCAGTCTCTGTACCCGCGTCTGCGCTTCGAGGTTTACTATTTCAAGCGCACCACATTGTGTTCTCTCTGCAAGCATGTTGCAGAGAGAGGCGAAGCACCATCTATTTAGATGTTTAATTTGTCTTCCGTTGTCTTCTTGCTTGTGTTTTAAACAGGATCTAAGAAAAAGTTCGGTTCCTTGGACGTGCACTACTTTCTCATAAAAAGCTTAGCGAATGAAACTTCTTTTACGGAGATCTTAGCCTTCTGTAGCAGTGAAGACTGATAGGCTGGTTATGTATGCATTCACGACAAACTTCGGTGTTGCCAGAACATGTAAAATTATTACCGACCCTGGTCAGGTTGAATAGTGCGTATAAACCAAACATCAACGAAAGTGCATTTTACTGCATGTTCTAGCTAGCAAGTTGTAAAGTTCTTTCGATCAAAGCATAGGATATATAGGTGATGTACTGACATTTTTCGAGAACCTTACTTCAACCTCCCTATCCTTAAGAGTCATAGCATTGAAGTATTGAGTGTCACAGCCTCTACCTAATGGAAATGACACAACAGAGTGTATCCCATTTTTCATGTTTCTTCATGACACCTTTATCTAGACTTTATCTGCTTTGCATTGTGTATCGGCACTAAGGACAAGATTTGATGCCAAGTGACCTCGGCGAACCTGCTGTACATTTAGCAAGGTCGAATAAGATACGATTTTTCTTTATTGTAAAATGAGAGAAGGAAATAAGCTTATGTGTCTAAGATAACTAGCATGACCTGATCTGATTATGAAATGCGTTGCAAATGTGTGATAAAATCAACTGCAGACGCTGGATTAAACTTTCACTAAAGAGCTAGCCGGCCTCGCTCATAAACACACACATTTGGAACAGGTTCTTTGTATTTAAGCCGTGCTTTCAGACCATTCGATGGTCTGAGGGTTCTGTATGTTATCACCGGACTTTTACAACAAAAGATTAAAAATGAAAATTTAAATATGAGTAAACAAGCTTCTTTAATTTACTCCACGCTTTTGGGAAAACACGATCTTTGACAAACTTTTTAACACATACGCGTTTAGGTCATTCCAAATAGAATTGCTTAGATCTTATTTATTTATGGCATTTCAGCAAAGAGATGCTGTGTTTTGCTTAAATTTTGTTATTCTATCCCATCTGTTGGAGAGTTTTATTTACAATATCTGTTCATAGAGCTTTTTTACTGATTAAAGACATAAAAATAAATTTTCTGGTAGCATTTTATACCTATAAAACTTCTGACCACAGTGATTTAAATCTGACAGCTAAATGATAATAGTTCAATAATGTTTACCAGTTAGTTCTATGTAAGTACAGCTAATCTTTGCAATAGAACAAAATATTGATGGGTACCAGTGTTCAACAATGCGCAAATGTACAACTGTACTTCTTGCTATTCACATACCGGTACCTATCCATTTTCCTTACTTTTCACAATGAGAATGTCACTGCCCATCCCTTCTCAATACATCACTAGATACCTCAAAACTTAATTGTGTGTGATATTTCTACTTACGTACCTATTTTAAAATTAATCTTCTGACAGGGTACGCTTTTTGTTCCTTAAAATGTTACAATGGTAGCGATAGTGCCCTCAATTTATGGTTGAGCGGAATTTCACACTCCTATAGTTATAGTAATTGCTCCTCTTCCAGAATATTATTCAAAGAAACTCCTGCATTCTCAAAAGTAGGTACGGTATACCATGAACATTACCGAAAAGTATCATATGCAAGTTGATCTGTAGATCTTCAAAAAGGATTTAATAAGAAGGTCGCAGGCTTGTTTCAAACGTCATGGCTCTGATGGTCTAGACACGTTAGCTTTTTCTTCACCATTGCCGCTATTTACATCGTGGGCATCGGAATAGGTATTTGTATTCGATAAAGATTCACCAAAACAAGTCTTAAATGAGAGCGTTTAATAGCTTCTGTTTACATAAACAAAGGTTAAAAAGTATAGTAGGAATGTTATGATTGATCTTAAACAAGTACATACGTCGAACGTGTTTAGAAGCAGGAGTTATAACCTCAAGTTTATCGCTGAATAACCACTTGTTAGCGGGACGTACAATGTACTGTCTAGCATAAAATTAGAGCCTTATTGGCTGTGCCCGTTGTTTATTTGTTTTTAAGTTAAGAACGTACCAATAGTATAAGTTGTATGGCACTAACAAGACCGGAATGTTACTTGATCCCTGTTTTAAATATCTGCGACGTTAAAACTCTTATATTTATAATAATAGAGTCTGGTTCACCTCAGTTAAAAAGGTATAACCGGCTAACTTAAGGCTTTTAGTTGCTTTGTGGTCGATCGGCTGTAAAGGCGAGATATCCAAAGAAATCCGTTTTATTATTCACCCTTGTGAAAAGGTATGACCTTGTCAACTTACCGTATTATACTCCCTCTTTCAGGTGTGACATCATTTCAAAGAATTTTCTAAAGGACTGCACAGTGCGTTAATGGGGCAGCCCACATAAACTATGTGACAACAAAAAATTGAGTAGTTGACCCGTCCAAAGTTTCTTCACTTGAAACCTTTATAAGCATTAGGTGCATACATTATTTTAAAGAAATATAAACCGATCCTTGTAGAATGCCATGGAAATAAAAAAATGTCCATGATCTATGTAACACGTGTCGAAAAACCATGTCTCCGCTCATGAAGAGTATCATCTGCGTTCAAACTGATTTAACTAACGTGAACACGATATTCAGGTACATGTAACTACACTCCGTTTAAAATATGTAACGAGAAGATCTTGTGGTAAAGGCTTGAAGTAATCAAGATAAGAAAATAGGGCATCTAAAAGTAGCATCGATTCCCGATAGCCTTACTAAACGTCTGTTCAATTTGATACTTCTGTCTATTCTTGTGGTAGGCAACTTATCACAGATCACGATGACCTCTGCAAAAGTTTCCAGTTACTCGGTTGCTTCTTAAACAAAATACCTTTTCAACAATAATTTTATAACGAGACATATGTAAGTAAAAGGAGACTGTTTACCTGACTCTGGACGTCCATCAACGTTTGTCGTAAGAAGTAAAAAAGCACGTATCAGAGCTGTCAAATAACAAACTGTAAATGGACCCGACTTGAAAATCATGGTGAATTTCCCTTCAAGAATTTCGTGTATACCAGATACCGCTTTTAATTCTGCTTTACCATCCGGTGTCTCTTAGTATACAACCTATCTGTGTTGATATACTCTAGGGTAACTGACGTCACCTCTCTGTCATGCGAACATAATATTCTAAGGCTTTTGTCCGTATTTTACGGCTTGGAATAGGAACGGTATTCCGTTGCTCTGTAAATTACACAGGCCCAGCAGTTTTAAAGCGCTGAAAAAAGTCAAAAGCAGTAAGTAATAACAGGCCACTGAAAATAAAAAGAAAAGTAATAGTGTGAGCTTGAAACAAGTCACAGCAATGTCGTATAAGGTCCTATCACAAGATGGATAATACCATTGGAGAAGCTATATGAGTACACGCTCCGATCCCATCTTTTGTAATACTTGCATGTTGAAAAACACCTGTAGACCCCTTTAAAAAGAAAATTTACAAACATACGTATCACTGACACGCTAAGAAATTGATCAAAACCACTCTGAAAACCAAAATCCCACGATTGTTTTGGTGTTCGAATTTAGGCTGATGATAATCTTAAGCATTGCAGATATTACAAGGATCCATCATATTGCAACTTTTATGTACAATTACGAAATGGTTAAGTCATTGTAGATATATACACAGAAATTATACAGGTAGTCATATCTGTGATGATCTTTTTATCAAATTTTAATAGAGTGACTTTTCGACTGCATACTGATAGTCTTCGTAAGCCGACATGCCTGCTTTGCTGTGTCTCATCAATTTTGCCTGTGTTGATTTGTTATAAATAATTGTTTTTGTTGCTGAACGAAAATATCATTTACGAATATTTCATGGGATAATGTGTAATATAGATTATAGTAAAGAATAACAAGACATTTTTTTGATGGAGAAGAAAAATGAGAGTCACTACATTAAAATTTTCCTGACGTTTCAGAACATCTTCAAATAATTAGAATACGACATATAGGCACAAAAAAAAATATGTTTTAAGTCATAATAAATAGAGAAGATTTATTAAACAAATGGTTTTGCATTGATAGAGTCTGACTGAAAGTTTAAATTAGTACTCAGTCGTTAGATAAAAACCATTTCCTGCACTAAACAGTCAAGCTTTGTCGAGCATTTCTTCAAACCGTTAAAGTTCCTCTGGAGCCGGTACTATCATGTTCTATTTTGTAATGTGTGTCAATCGATGGTGACTTCCTATCATTTTATTCCACTTGACCATATAGGTGTACCGTAGTAACACCAACAAACCCTGCATTGCACATATCGGATTTAAAAGCGTTAACAACACACTGCTGGCATGAAATGGTTGCGTTCACCTCCGTGGTCTTCAAGCCTTTATCCCGGATGTAAATATTGGCTTTATAGTGGCGTGGACATGAGCGCTAAGATCTTTAAGATGATTTTGACCATATTCCCCGATATTAGTAAACTTTCTTCGCATTCTGTGATGGTCGCGTTATTTTGAAATCGAGGTTCATCTACTAAAGGAGAAAAGGATGGTGTTAATTTCTATTCTGTGAATATACAAAACGAAGAGTGGAACTTAATGGTAAAAGTAAACTCCATATTTTACCAACTAGAAGATATTTTACGTTATGGAGTAAAGGTTTTTGTTTTCCTGTTCATGTACAGAAAAAAACTTATTAGGGGCGTGTGTATTTCGAAAACTATTGAATACATAGAGACATCCAATTCGGTATTAGATAGGAGCGTCCGCAAAAAGGAGGCATGCTCGTTGTAGGTTTAAAAAAAAACCCCATTTCATACTTCAGTAAATAGCATTTTTACCATGTGTGTATCAGATACAAGGTACGTTGTGCTAAGTAAGAGGCCATGTCTGACTTTTTGATATTTAGAAACAAGTTGTTTCACGAACTAAAACAGGGGCCCATTCTTCTCGACTAGGTTGTCAGGACGGTAAAGAATCATTTTTGAGCTTGAACGATTCAAACAGCCTTGATAATTGTATTATTACTAACAGTTTTGTTTTGTAATTCACTGATGGAAGAAAGTTATCGAGATGGTCAATATTTCCCGCTGACTACTTCACCATTTTATAGAAAGAGGGTTATAGTAAGATACTGTTTAACCCTGTCACCCTGAAAAGCTGTGTTGGTATCTGGGCAACGACGCTAAGTAAGCCTTAACTGCAAAAGCCGCATTTTATGAAGCCTATTATTAAGCCCCTACCTTTAGAGTATATTGGATAAAACTAACGGGTATTGTCTTAAAACTTATAAGTCAATCCTCCCCTCCCTCTGAAGGTAGGTAGACCTTTAATATTGAGGTAGAGGGCGTGTAAGACCAGTTTGACCACCTTAAAATCTAATGACAAGGGAGGAGTGCAGAAAGGTAGTTTATGGGACAAGGAAATGCATGAATCTAAGGAGTTGTAGAAATACAGAGGTACAGAAATGATCATGGCTAACGGAGCACTTCAAATAGCCTCAAACTGCAAACTTTTATCAAATGTGTCACCTTGACAACGAATTTGTTTGTGTAGCACTAAAAAATGCGGATGCGAATGATTTACGCGTCCAGGTAGCTCCTTCGATGTCTTAGAATAACGTCACCATCCAAATTCTCTTGGCGACAACAACTTTGTAAACGGTAGACACTTAATAGATCCGGGTTTCGGCTCGATGTAGCATGAAGCCTATCTGCTGATTTCTGATTTCAAAGATTTGACAAACAATAAATGTCTTAATGAGATACCTAGAAAACAAATATAAAGGGAACTGATTGTAAAAAATTAACAGAATACTTGAAGATCAACGAAATGTTGCTAAATCCAATTTACTTTTTGAAGGAAGTTTCAAGGATCTTCAGTGATACTACACCCGGAAGCAATAGTGTCAAGGAAACCTGTGCAAAAAACGGAACAAGGACAGACTTCTGTACGATTTTTGAGTATATTCTATGCTTTACCGAAACGGTTATAACATGTGTTGCGTAACTGCTCAACTTTGAAAAGTAAGAGTTATCACATTTTATCCCTTACACATTCAGGAATGCTATTAAAGCAAGCTATTCATATGCCACAAGTGCCAATGTTACTATTTCTGACTTAAAACTATAGACGTTATAACATTTTCGATTACGAATTTCTCCTGCTCGCTAAACGATGATTTAAGTCACTACTGCGCAGTTGTTTGTTTTGCCCTTGTACAGATCTCACCTATGTGCATCTCGATTTCATACATGACTTACGAACCTTTGTATATGATGAAGAACATTTGTATAGACAGAAATGTTTACACACAGCGAAACATTCATCAAATCCATGGTCTTTCACATCACTCCAGCGAATTCAGCTGTTGACACGGGATTTCATTTTCATCAAAAACACATTCAAAACATTCAAATCTGTACAACTATGGACTGCAAATTTCTTAAGCAATCAGGATAATTACGTAACAAACACGTTGCTGCTATACGATACAAACAATACAGACAACTGATAATTAACATGGCAGATTGTTGTCATTTGCAACCAAAACAATTAATGTAAGAATTCAAGGGTAATTGTTATGATCTGTTGTTTATTAACACAAATGTTTTATTCTTAATTTTATTGTTGACAATCTCTTAGCAACTTTCAGGTTCAGATTGAGATGAAAAAGAGCGATGCTTCAGAAAAATCCTAAGCCCCACTTTATTTTTGAATTTTTCTTTGTTTCTGCTTTTGTAAATTATACTTATGAGACCAAAATTTGGAGGTAAAACCAATTACATGCAACTGACCGTAATACAAAGATCATAATGGCTAAGACAGACAATTTACAACTTAACGTCTGTCTGTATTTCTAATTGGCTATTTCTAGAGAAATGTAATTACTTTTAGAGCAAAAGATGCAGGTAAATTATTTCAGGCCATTTTAGAAATTAAAATTGATTTACTCAGAAATTGTTGTAAATATTTATAATGTCAAAGTATAAACTGGCGGAACGAAATTACACCAAAGATAAGAAACAACTCTGTTTTATACTTTTGGAATCTAAATGAAAAGAAAATTAAATCGGTTGACAGCATAAGTGTGTTTTCGCCTCTGTTTTTCCCAAATTTTTATTGTCCTTATTGTCTGCCAAATCATTATATAGCATATTTGTAGATTATGACAGGGCAAGCAAGTATATCAAAGTTTTAGCTATGGTTCTCATAGTTGTCTGTCTTAGAGAATCATTTCCTGTAATGATAGCCTCCGTATACTCGGCTTTATTAGGATTATCTGGGGACCTAACTAAAGCTAAAATTTTACTCAGAGATTTTAGCAGAGCATAGGAGAACTTTTCACGAAAGCTTCAGTCAGACCTCGTTAATGGACTTGCGTAAGAAGTGCAAGAAAAATGCTTCATCTCGTTAAATCAGGAAGGAAGGCTAAACGACAAATTCAACCTTAGAAAACTTCACTGTGACCTCAAGGTGCTATTTGGCTGCAGCTTTCAAAAATAAAGAAGATCTCTTAAAGAACTGTAGATAGCACAGCTTTAAAGTGGCATTCTGTATGTATTATATGAAAAATTCAATGAAGCAATGTGACTTATGCCTTAATCGTTTGCAAGCGGTTGTTTGTATTGCACTTCTCACCCCACAGCATCCACTCCAAAAAGCCAAAAGTTCTACTCAGCAAATAAACGATCTGACATCACTGAGTTTTGCATCTCTCTTAGATACAAGTCTCTTCTGATTCTATATCTCAGTGAAGATACGATATTTAGAGACAAAAAAATCTTTGCAAATCGTCTTGGTATTCCCTTTACAGTTTAACTTGTTGGTTAATCTGAACTATTTAACGATACTTTTATATTAGGGGGCCTTTCCGCACTCATTATTTTCTTTTAATTTCATTGCCTTTAATATATGTTCTTTTGCGACAAGAATTTTCCGTATTCTATTGTTTTTCTTCAGAGTTACTAGAAAGGAACTAAGGAATCCATAAAGAAGTAAAAACTGCTACAGTAAGCCATAAAAGAATTTAAATCGGAAGGTCGATTCATGAATTTTTAATTGTATATACCAGTAACCAGCTGTTCAGGTTGCGAGATACGGAAAAGACCTATTAAGGTAGACATATCTGACTATAAGACACAAATATAATGAAACAAGGAAAGGGGTAACCAAGAGGGAAACCTTTGGTTACTTTAGTTTTTTATATATGTTGGAGATTTGACGAGGTGTCAAAAAAAGAAAGAAAATCTTTCAGCATGAGATATACGTAGTCGGAGTGTTTAAAAATAGCATGCATGTTTACTTGCCTTGACTTTGCAAACTATATTGACAAAGAAGAGTTTCCTCTGTAATGGAGATACTTTGGACGATGCATACATCAAGTTCATGGGGTATTTTTCATTTCGGACATCATTTTCTTACATTGTTCCCGATAGACGACCCGCATCGAGGGATAACCCTATGCTCCATGAAAAATGAATAAATCTACTTTTGTGTCGGTCACATAATCTGCATGGACATATAACCCTCAGTACAATATAACGTTAATAAACATTTTTCAATCTGTCACAAAACCCGTGCCACCATACTACCTGTACAACAGTATAACCCACAGAACTCATCTAACATTTAGGGCCTGATAACCTACACTACTTTATAACCAACACAACTGTATACCCGGCATCGCAGTACACCGGAGAAAATGCACAACTCTAAAAACGGCTTCCTTTTATAACTTGCATCACCTTATACATAGCCCCACAGTATAACCCGCATCACAGCACGAAAGGTGTCGCTATATAACCCCCTTAAACATCGTCTAAGGTTTTATAGTAAACACCGCTTGAGAAGCCTGCAGTTTAATGAACCGCCCTGTTTACTAAGCCAGGCAAACCAGGAAGAGAATTTCACCTATATTAGGTTTATCCTGTCGTTTAGGTTAACAAAAATAAATGCACTTGGGTTGCACGTTTTACTACACTACCAACAGAAAAGCACCACCGTCCTGTAATCAGCAGCCGACCTCAAAATAGTTAAGACGAGTGCGTAAAGCGCTGATTATTTACCGGGAAAAAAAGATTCTTGCATATTTCGAAGGGGCGCCTTACACATTTTCGGCACTGTGCAAGCTTTCTGCACTATTGATGAAAGTGCTGGAGAACAGTTGTTTTAGTAAATTAATGATTTCGAGATTATATCTTCTTTTTATTTTATTTTATATATAATTTACTGAGCAGCTTTAAGATATTGCGAATTTTAAGACGAAAAAATGCAAACTTTTATACTTCGAATAGGATGGTTCTTTTGCAGCAGCAACAGGTTGTGCTCCTGAATGGTTTTCTTACAATGCAAAAGCGTGAAACCTTTTCGGACTCAGTGTTAATCCTTGCGATAAAACATAAATTATTACCGGGCATCTCACACTACAGTTGTATTTTCTACAATGCGTTAACCCTCTGGCATTTTAAAACAAAATATTCCTTACTAGATAAGTCTGTCACTGACCAGCTGTTTGAACGACATGGGAATAAACTTGAAAACATACGTGAATACGTACAATTCCGAACAAGATCCGTTTCATAGATAAACAATGTTAGAGCTTACGTTGTCTTGCTTACTATGCCGGGGGTTTTCACTACCTTTGCCACTTACCAATTAAATGATGCCTAAAGTCATAGATAACAAAGCTGCTCTTGTGATTAAAGATGGCAGCAGGCCAAATGAACAAGTAATAACCCTCACACTTATAAAGACCTTTCATGCCTCACAACATAATGTATATCAAATTAGGAAAGTAGAGCCAGTGTAAAATACTTTATTACCATTAATGCTATTAAAGATATGAACAATTCACAAAAGCAAAGGTGTCCTAGCATCAGACGCGTGGAATATAAATTGGGCAGATAAGTACAAACATAGTGATTAAAGAATTCTGCGAAAATAAACATTTTAGCTACGTTATTTACAGTTGTCAAGCAGAGAATTAGAAAGATCAGGAAACGAGATGAAATTAAGGTATATCGCATTTTGAATCATCACACCCGCACATGAGCTGGGGGCTAAAAGGGCTGCCCCTCCCCCCCAAGTTTGCCAAAACAAATTATTTTGGGCAGCGGACAGATAACTACACGATCGCATGCACGAGCGTGATATGTAATCAGCTATAGTATTTGCGAGGTACTCTGATTACAAGTTGATAACTAAACGCTCTCTGGGTAACTTTTGTTCGAAATGTTCAACAAATACAACATTTGGCTGCTCCCTCCCTCAAGGAAAATTGGCAAGTACACCCAAGCACACTCTTAGAGTTAAAAGTCTACAGTGGACAGATATTATGACGACAATGATGATGATGATGCTGAAGAAGATGATGATTATGATGATGATGATGATGATGATGATGATGATGATGATGATGATAAATCGAGCAGAAGACTGCAGATCGAACACCAAATTCTTAGGGATCAGGGGCTATGAGTGCTAACGAGACGTTTCAATGTGAAAATTTGAAAATGAAAGTCATTTTACAGTTACAACTCATTATTTACTAGTAAAGAGGAAGTAAAACTATCGATGTAAGGCAAGCCACCAGTCAAAGGCAACTCTTGTATCATGTGTTTCCTGCCGTAGTATTTGAGCTAGGAATGCACCTGTGTTCCAAATGGTGTTGCTTTGATCTAAGAGTCCTTAAATGACACAGTTACTATTCCATTCCACGGAAAGAAAACAAATATGGAAAA